>JXCR01128270.1:91205-109386 GCA_002079205.1 Phalaenopsis hybrid cultivar | reverse complement strand
GATTAAGCCTAAATGTTCATTAAGGCCAAAATATCCAAAATTACAATTTTGCCCCTAAGGGTCCAAACTTTCATAATTTGTCAAATTTAAATCAAATGACTTTGGAATTTTTATGTAACCCTACTGATAATTCAGTTAAGACATCAGAGGAGAAAATGTGGATTTTCACAATTTAATTTAATTCATATAATTATTTTCATGCAAAAATGTGCATCTTCAAAGAAAATTCTAAAAGATGATAAAGACAACTCCTAATCACTTGAAATTTTTATGTGAGTTATCCCTAGACCAGAAAGTCATTTGACCAAAATTTCATGATTGTTTAAATTTTCTGTGATTTATTAAAATTGATTAAAGTTTTGGGAACTTTAATAAAAATAAAATATTTTATACATTGAAAAATATGTTTTATATTTTTGGAAAATCTCTCTAAGGTTAGGGAACCCAAAGAAATTTATTTTGTATTTTCCTCTTTTTATTTGTTTTTTTTCAGAATTATTTTGGTAAAACTTCTATTTTTAAGCCTTAAAAATCATTTTAAGGTTTACAAATAGTTATTTTTGGTGAAAATTCTATTTTTAAGCCTTAAAAATAATTTTAAGGTTTAAAAATAAATATTTGATTTTTTAGAATTATTTTGGTTAAAATTCTATTTTTAAGCCTTAAAAATTATTTTAAGGTTTAAAATAGATGCTTTATTTTTAGACCTTGGAAAAATATTCCAATGATTCCTAAGTATTTAGAAAATAATTTTGAAATATTTCCATGAGTTATAGTGTTTTGTGATTTTGTTTTTATTTTTAATTATTAAAAATAATTAAAAATAACCTAAAAATCAAGTTTTTATTTTAAATATATTTTTATTTTTATTAAACTCTCCTGATATCAGAGAACTCAAAAAACTAAGTTTCATAATTTTTGGAGTTATATTTTAATTTTTAAAAATCATTTAAGTTTCAAATTTGATGGTCACTTTTAAAAATAAATTAAAAAAAATTTAAATGATCTCCAAATCCTTTGAAATTTTTATGGTGAGTTCTCTGACTCATGAATCACATTAGAGGACAAAAATTAAGTGATTTTAATCTCTATGTGCTACAAATTAAATGTTTTAAGTAAATTAAAGTTTGCTCAAAACAGTAATGTTTTGATTCTTAAAAATCATGAAATTATTTTTTAAAACTACCCTGGCCATAGGGAACTTACATGAAATTTTTGAGAATTTTCTAAGCCACATACAATTTTCTATAATTATTGGAATAGAAAATGCATCAAAATTTAGAAAATTAAGATCTCTGTCTAGAGAGCTCTTATGTCTTTGGAAAAATATTAAAATTGTGCACCTAGATAAAGGCTACAACATATAAAAATTTGGGGTCAAGATGATGAGTCAATAGGAATGGAGAGTTCAAAAGCCTTTGACACTAGTTGATTTTTATAAAAATAAATATGCATCAAAGAAGCCTGAAATTTATTTCACATGATTCTCCTATGTTTACTGAGCAAGGGGGTATTTTTATTTTATTTTTATAAGTTTTCTATGAAAAGTTATTAATTTTTGAAGTTTAGGGGTATTTTTTGAATTTTTTAAATCCCATAAATTTCTACTTAAACCCACGCGCTGACTGGATCATCGTCGGTTCCGAAAATTCCACGTGTCGCGCTCTGGTTTGCCGCCGCCATCCGCGTCAGCACTGACTCAGCGCGCTGTGCGTATACAGGATTTCTGTCTNGGATATTTTGGAGGAGGTTTTACTAATCTATGGTGGCTCTTCCTTGTTTGGCCTTAAGCTCTCTCCTCTTCACCTCAAATACTGAAGGAGTGCCAAGGCCAAGGTGTAAATCTGCTCAACAAGTTATGGAGCAACCTACCCTGCAGGGTGAAGATCCACTAACTCCTCTGATGTGACACACACTAGAAGATGATTGAGAAGTCCAAAAAGAAAACAAAAAGAAAAAAAATAATGCTAGAACTCATACATTCCCAAGATGATTTTTTTAATATTTTTGGGTGAAGCTCACTTAATAGTACCTTGCTGGATTTCCTCCCTAGAATCAAGAGAAGGGGGAGAGGTAAACGCACTCACCATGTTTGATACCTAGAAGCTATTTTGTATTGGCTTGTTTGGCTCAATTGAATATGGAATTTGGTGTAAGAGACCATGAGGAACAACTTTCATGAAGGGTGAAAGACATTTTGAGGTCAATTGGTTAACCAATTTGGTGGATTTTTGATTTTTGACGCATTTTAAGCATGTTGGGCTAAGTTTCGGTCAAACTTGGGCTAGCCATGGGATAAGTCCAAATTGATTGTTGTATTAGGTGTAAAACATCATGATTAACAACTTTTATGAAGGATTAAAGTCATTTTGAAGTTGATTTGATAGTTTATTTGAATGGGTTTTGATGAGTTTGGATTTAGACCTAAATTAAGCCTTTAAGGGCCAAATTGGGGGTTTTGGTCAAAGATGGTCAAATTGACCAAATTGGACCATGGTGTAGTTGGGAAAAATAAAATTGGGAATATTTTGGATTTATTGTTTTGGGCCATGGCGGGGTATTTTGGTAATTTGGCCATTTTTGGAAATTTTTGTCAGTTTTGGCAAATTTGGATGTATTCAAAGTGTTTGAAATAAGTTTTGATCAGATTTGGGTATTTTGGCAAAATTTGGGAATTTTGGCCAAATTTGGGTCTCAATGACAGTTAGGTAATTTGGAGATGTCTAGGGGCAAAAGGCCAAGTTGGGCATTTCAGNAATATGTGGAACTTAAAATTGAGTAAAGAGAAGAGTTTTGAGTTTCTAATGGTGGGGGTACCTTTTCTAGTTTTCTAAGACTAGTCAATAGGAAAGTCCTATGGCTAGACCTAGGATACTAAAGAAATTTCTAGACCTCAACCAAAAGTGAGGTCAACAATAACTAATATGCTAATTTCCATGATTATTTTAAGGAAATAATATGGAAGATCTTGAAAAATATGGATCTCTGTATAGTTACCTCCTCTGACTTTGGAAAAAATAAAAAAATGTTCCCCTTTACAGAGGCTACAATATGTCAAAATTTCAAGCCAATGTGATGTGTCAATATGCATGGAAAACCAAATGATTCCACTTAGTATTTAATTAATTAAAAATATTTTATGCATCAAAGAGGGTATTTTTATTTTATTTTTGTGATTTTTCTTCATAAAGTTATGTATTTTGAAGTTTTGGGGATTAAATAAATAAGAAAATACCCATATTTTTCTATTTAAACCGTGCGTGCCACCTCAACCTACGACGGCTTCAAAAGCATGTGTGGCGCGCTCTGGTTTGATTTGGGTGAGGTGTCATGGGAGTGGCTCTCAGTTTTGGGCTTTTTTGGCCACTAGGCTGGCCGACCGGTCAGGGGAATGTGGCTAGGAGCTTAGGGAACCCATAGGAATCCATCACAATAATTTAATGCAAATGTGCTTGGATTTGACAAAGATATAAGCATGTGCATTTTTGGAAATAAGAACCCTTAATTTGTACCTTTGGTCCATGGCTTGATTTAGGTGGTTTCATGGTGTTTGGACTGGTCACTAGGTCCAAATAATGGCTGTGGGGGAGGATTTGGCAAAGATATCTTAAGCATGTGCATTTTTGGAAATAAGATCCCTTAATTTATGGGAACGGTCCATGGCTTGATTTAGATGATTTCATGGTGTTTGGACTGGTCACTAAGTCCAACTAATGGATGTGGTGGAGTTAGTTTGGTAGTTCTAAGGTGGTTAGGTCACATTTAGTGCATGGGTCCAAGTGGGTGCAAATTACCAAAACTTGGGTTTGGGCTAAGTTAGATATGTCAATTGGCCCAAACAATTGTTTACTTTGGTGTAGATGATCATAAGGAACAACTTTGGTGAAGGATGGGAGTGGTTTTCAGCTCAATTGGAGGGTCAANTTCATTAATTACATCTGCGAAAGAAATAAAATTAATCTTATGATGTTAAGAGGACAAACTTACGTCAGCTATATAAAACCAGTGCGGTATTATATATATATATGTTTGACAAGTTCTTTCTTCTTTTAAAATAATGAATAGCCTCATATTCTTACAAAGAACTTGTCACTAGTCATAGTCTATTGTAGTTTTAATAATAAATTAAAGCTGACGATTAGTAAACTTTGGATTTTTCCATTTTTTTGGAAGCCTTTGAAAAGCATATTTTTCCTAATCAATAATTATTCTGTTCATCTGCTTAGCGAAACATCACAAAAGCTGCTTACAATTAACGTAAACCTTTATTGCAAATCTCTTATTATATAACCAGCCCCTTCATACTCTCCATTTTCAAACAAAATAAGAAATTTTATAATTTTTTTTAATGCAATAACTTATGCAAATCGAATGGCATGACCCAANAGGCCAAAATCAAATGGATTTGAAACTTCACCAAGGTCAATTGATGGTTTATTTTGATGTATAGGAATGTTAACAAGATTTTTCAATATCAATTAGGGATAATTGACTAGACTGTGGTTTCAATTTGGTGAGATTAAGTCATATGGTCAAAATTGGGGTTTTGACCCAAATCAAAATTGGGTTCAAATAATGGAGATTAAGTCATATGGTCAAAATTGGGGTTTTGACCCAAATCAAAATTAAGCTCAAATCATGAACCAATGGTAAAAATTGGGGTTTTGACCTAAATCAAAATTGGGCTCAAATCATGGGCCAATTAAGCTAGTTTTGGTTTAGTTTGGTCATATAAAAAGTGAATTTGAGTTTAGGATTGGAATTGGGGTCAATTATGATCAAAGTGATAGACATTTGAGATGGATTTGGGGAAATTTTGGTCTTTAAAGGGTAATTTGGGGATTTTGGTAAAAGATGGTCAAATTGGCCAAATTGGGTCATGTAGTAGTTGAAATAAATGAAATTGGGAATATTTTGGATTTATTAGGATTTTCTGGGGAATTTTTGGAATTTTGGGATTTTGGGTCAAAGAGGGGTATTTTGGTAATTAGGGGGTGTCTTAGGGGTAAAAGGCCAATATGGGTATTTTGGTAGAGTTGTGGTACCAATCATCACCAATAAGCCATGGACAAAAGGAAACCCCAGGGTTGTGAGTGATTGTGAGTGTAGATGAGTGTAGTGAGTGCCTTAGCTCGAGACCAACATCCAAGGTCAACTTAAGGTTCAACAATCCTAAGGGTGACTCATCTTGAGTTTCCTCCACAGTGACCCCACCTACTAAATATTTAGAGGTTGAGAGGGTGGCTCATCTTGAGTATCCCCCATAGTGACCCCACCTACTAAGTATTTAGAGGTTGAGGCAATATGTGAAACTTTAAGTTGAGTGAAGAAGAGGGTAGAATTTCTAATGGTGAGGGTTCCATGTCTAGTTTTCTAGGAATAGTCAACGGGAAAAGTCCTATGGTTAGACCCTAGGCTACTAAAGAGGAAAAACTAAACCTCAACCAAAAATGAGGTCAACAATAGTCTTATTGGACGTTTACAGGAGGATGTACCTTGGTGTATGCTTATTGCTGATGATATCCTTGTCATGGATAAGACGAGAGAAAAAGCTCAGGAAAAACTTGAATTATGGAGGTCTACATTGGAGTCTAAAGGCCTTCATTTGAGTAGAAGAACTGAATACATGGAATGTAATTTTAGTAGTAGTAGCTCTAGTGACAGAAGTGTAACTTTGGTTGATCAAATTATTAAAAGGTGTGAATGATTTAGATATCTCGGGTCTTTTGTTCAAAGCGATGCTTATATAGATGAGGATGTTAATAGTAGAATTCAAGTTGGTTGGTTGAAGTGGAGAAATGCTTCATGCCTTTTGTGTGATAGAAAATACCACTTATACAGAAAGGAAAAATTTATAAGACGGTGGTGAGACCTATAATGCTCTATGGCACTGAATGTTGGCCTTCAGAAGAGAAGCATAATACGAAGTTAAGTGTTGCCGAGATGAGAGAGATTGGGTGGATGAGTGGCTTTACACTTAAAGACAAAATGCAAAATGATAATATCCGTGATAGGGTTGGTGTAACTTCTTTGACGGACAAAATTAGATAAAGTCGTCTTAGATGGTTTGGTCACATTAACTGTTGATCATCTGATGATCTGATTACGAGAGTAGATGTTTTAGATTTTACTTATGTTTAGAAAGGTAGAGGTAGACCTCGTAGGACATGGGCTTATTATATAAAAATGATCTATAATTTATTAGAACTAAATGAAAATATGACATTAAATAGGTTACAATGGAGAAAACGGATTCATGTAGCCGACCCCATGTAATGGGATTAAGGCTTTGCTGTTGTTGTTGTTGTATGAAAAAANCTTTAATAGATTTCGAAGCCAAATTGCATGACAAACACATGAGGTTGCAGCCACGTACTCTGCTTCGCAAATAGAAAGAGTGACAATTGGTTGTTTCTTTGACATCCAAGTGAAAGCAGTGTCTCCTAGGAAGAACACGAACCCTGTAGTGCTTTTTCTATCATCCATGTCTCCAGCCCAATCACTGTCGCTATATCTACAAGCTTGAAATTGTGGATGATGAGTAAAATAAGCCAAAATCAATTGTACCTTTGATATAACGCATAATTCTTTTAGTAGTCTTCAGGTGGGTAACAGTCGGAGTCTCCGTGTAGCGACTGACAAGTCCAACAGCATAAAGAATATCAGGTCTTGTACATGTTAAGTAGCGCAAACTTCCAACCAAAGTCTTGAAAAATATTGGATCAATTCTTTTTCCCTCATCAAACTGTGATAGCTTGACTCCACATTCTCTAGGGGCTTTTATAGGTTGACTATTCTCCATCTTGAATTTCTTCAATATCTTCCTTGCATAACCTTCTTGAGAGATGAAGATCCCATCTTCTGTTTGCTTGACTTCAATGCCAAGGTAGAATGTCATGAGCCCAATATCTGTCATTTCAAACTCCTTTGTCATCGCTTCTTTGAACTTTTCAAACATACTTGGATTGTTTCCTGTGAAGATCAAGTCATCGACATATAAACAAACAATCAAGATATTTTCATCCTCATTCTTGATGTAAAGAGCATGCTCATAAGGACATTTCATGAAGCCTTTCTCTTGCAGATACTTGTCTATTCGACTATTCCATGCTCTTGGTGCTTGCTTTAGCCCGTATAGAGCCTTCTTTAGCTTTAGAACCTTGTCTTCTTGCCCTTTGACTTCATATCCTGGTGGCTGCTTAATGTAGACTTTTTCTTCAAGTATTCCATTCAAGAAGGCAGATTTTACATCCATTTGATGTATTCTCCACTTATTTTGAGCTGCCAAAGAGATGATTAGTCTAATAGTTTCCAATCGAGCAACAGGGGCAAATACCTCATCATAGTCGATGCCTGCCCTTTGACTGTAGCCTTTTGCCACTAATCTTGCCTTGTATCTTTCAACTTCTCCTTTGGAATTCTTCTTCGCTTTGTACACCCACTTCACATCAATTGCCTTATGCCCTTTAGGAAGTGAAGCCAGCTCCCATGTGTCGTTCTTCTCGATCGCCTTGATTTCTTCATCCATTCCATCTTTCCACTTCTTGCTTTGTATGGCTTCTTGGAAGTCCATGGGTTCACAGTCGGCAAAGAGACAAAAAAGAGTAAGATTATCTTGATTCATAGTTACCTCATAAAGATCTTCTAATCTTCTGAAGCGTGGTACTCTTTCACTTGAATTTTCTTGTGAAGTTGATGACGATGAGTTGCTTTAATTTCTTGTTGTTTGTGGAGTAGTAGGCTCTTTTCTTGCTTCCTCAATCCTTGGCTGCTTTACGTCTTTTTCTTGAAAGTATGGGAAAAAGTTGTAGTCCTCAGCATGTAGTCCCCAGTCCCATTCTCCTCCTTCATCGAATATGACATCTCTGATGATGGCTGTTTTTCCTGTATTTGGATTGTATAACTTGTAGCCTTTCGAGTTGTTGTCGTAACCAATGAAAATAAACTTCTCGCTCTTATCATCCAGCTTACTTCTTTTCTCGTCGGGTATGTGTACATCAGTTATGCATCCGAAAACCTCGTAGATGAGAGATGTCAGGCTTCCTTCCACTCCATGCTTCTTGTGGTGTCTTTCCCAACACGCTTCTTGTTGGTGATCGGTTAGCCAAATAAACAGCACATGCAACCGCTTCTGCATAAAACTCCTTCGGCAATTTCTTGCTTTTTAACATGCTCCTTATCATATTGAGGATGGTTCTATTCTTCCTTTCTGCTACTCCATTTTGTTGGGGGGATCTTGGAACAGTTAGAAGTCAACGTATTCCGTTGGCTTCACAGAATTCTTGAAATTCTTTTAAAGTGAATTCTCCTCCTCGATCAGATCGCATAGCTTTGATCTTGAGACTACTCTCTTTCTCTACATCTGTTTTAAACTTCTTGAATATTCCAACAACCTCTGATTTTTGTTTTAAGAAACACACCCATGTTTTTCTTGAAAAATCATATATGAAGAGAAGAAAATAGCTGCTCTTACCGAGTGAGTTTGGCTTTATTGGACCACAGACATCTGTATGTATGAGCTCAAGAGGCTTTTGGGCTCTTGAACTTGACTCCCTTGGAAAGCTTTTCCTAAAGTGCTTTCCGAGTAAACATCCTTCACATAATTGATCAGGGTGGTTGATGCAAGGTAATCCTCTCACCATCTCTTTCTTTGAAAGCAAATCGAGTCCTCCAAAGTTGAGATGCCCAAATCGAAGATGCCAGAGCCAAGAAGCATCTTTATAACAGGTCTTCAGACATTTGGCAATATCGTTTTGAATGTTGAGTGAGAACATTCTATTTTTAGACATTGGCACCTTAGCAATCAAGTTACCAATATTGTCTTTTAAGAAGAGAGTATTTTCTTTCAAGTGAATATCATATCCTTTCTCCAAGAGTTGCCCTAAACTCAAGATGTTGCTTTTCATATTCGGCACAAAGTAAACATTAGAAATAAATTGATGCTTCCCATTTTTCTGACGGATAAGAATGTTACCTTTGCCTTTCACCTCTATCTTGGACTCATCTCCAAAAGACACATTGCCACTTACTGATTCGTCAAGCTCTACGAACATCCTTCATCTCCCAAACGTCATGCGCTCCAAGGAGTGCCTTCATTTTTNCTCGGACCATATGTGATCAGAAATTTGTAGTTTAGCATATCTGGTCCCGTTAAAAATTTTTTATATTCATTATTTACATCTGCGAAAGAAATAAAATTAATCTTATGATGTTAAGAGGACAAACTTGCGTCAGCTATATAAAACCAGTGCGGTATTATATATATATGTTTGACAAGTTCTTTCTTCCTTTAAAATAATTAATAGCCTCGTATTCTTCCAAAGAACTTGTCACTAGTCATAGTGTATTGTAGTTTTAATAATAAATTAAAGCTGATGATTAGTAAACTTTGGATTTTTCCATTTTTTTGGAAGCCTTTGAAAAGCATATTTTTCCTAATCAATAATTATTCTGTTCATCTGCTTAGCGAAAGATCACAAAAGCAACTTACAATTAACCTAAACCTTTATTGCAAATCTCTTACTATATAACAAGCCTCTTCATACTCTCCATTTTCAACAAAAAGAAGAAATTTAATAAATTTTCGAATAGCATGGCCCAAATTGCGTAGATGAGTAAAGAGAAACATATGTTTTTAAATGAGAACTTGGTAAAGCTGTTAAAGTGGGACTTGAATAACTCTTCTCAGCATATTGATTAATGTAAAGAGAAAAAAAAAACCATATAGAAGTATTGCTATACTATCCAAATAAATCCCATTAAAAAAATGATGGCCCCACATAAAACGGATTTATTAAAATGATGATAGAATCATTGTTCTATTTATTTTTTAATTTTTCTTTGTTTTCTTTATTTGGGCGTTATTAATAGATCTAAGCAAACAAAATAGAACATAATAATTGTTGTATGTGAAAATTTGTCCAGAATTCATGTCAACTTTTCCCCCAAAAAAACAGTTCAGCTTACTCGAACTAAAAGGGGTGCCACCGGCATGATGCAGATTATGTTTTATGCATTTTTGATTCTCTGACATATTCAACACTATATTCCACATTTTGTTTTCATTGGAAAAGAGGGCAGATTTCTCCCAAATTACTGCGTTTTTATAGGAAGTTTTTTTTTAGGAGTTGAAGATGGTTATTGCCTCATATTCTGACTATCACTGAATTTTTCTCTCTTTTAGAAAAAGCAGCAATGTCTGCAGTGAAGTTGCAGATAAAGTTCCAGTCCAAACCTCCTCTCTCTCTCTCTCTCCCTCTCTCGCTCCTCCGTAGTCAGAATTGGCCTGCTTTAATCCTTCATGCAGCTTTCGTGATCTCTGAGCAGCTGCAGTAGACGAAGCTCAGTGAACGACGGAAACAGTCTACTACATGCCAATTAACGAATTATTTTACTCAAAATTAAAATATGTTTTACGTGATGGATCAAAAAATGAATCGAAAGAAAATTAGTTAAAAGTCTTATTATCTAATTGTTTTTTATGCAGTAGCTTATCGTGATCTGTATAAAGTTAACCGATTTCATAATATATCACCTCTCCTGTTTAAAGTACCAGCAACACTAAACAGAAAAAAATTGCATTTGAGACACGGTGAAACTTCCACATGCATATACATCGATCTTCCAATGGGTTGAATATTTAGTCTCCTATTATTAAAAAATTTTACGAGGACATGTAATCTCATATCAAGCGTTTTGATGATATAATTAATTTTTTATATAGAGTATTAGAGATGAGAATGCGAAGAATATGATGAAAGTAATTAAGCAGCAATCTAAACTCAGATAACAGATCTAGCAGAGCATTTGGAGCTCCGTTCTTCTACCCATCTACGTACACATAGAACAGAAATTAATGTCAAACCGCTCGTCGATTGATCAACGTATGAGGTCAACTATGAGTAAAGACTTTGATAAACGCCTTGCTGTTTTGCGTCGGCGTTAGGCCACAAAATTGTCCGACTGTCATCGTTCATGAAGCCGCCGAGAAGCTCAGTCCAGGAAGAGAAACCAAGCTCGGGGAAGAAGGCGGGGGCTTGCTCGAAGCAGATTTCTTCATCGATCCAGTTTATGTAGCCATTTCTGCAGCCTTCATCAACTGTGATGGATGAAGACGAGGCGGAGACATAGGGAAAGCTTGGCTCGAGTGTTGCTGCAGGAAAAAAGACCGCTTCAGTTTTCATCACTGGAATTTGAGCTTGTGGTGATGTGACAGAGGGTGAAGGAGAGGNAGCTCGGGGAAGAAGGCGGGGGCTTGTTCGAAGCAGATTTCTTCATCGATCCAGTTTATGTAGCCATTTCTGCAGCCTTCGTCAACTATGATGGATGAAGAGGAGGCGGAGACATAGGGGAAGCATGGCTCGAGTGTTGCTACAGGGAAAAAGGCCGCTTCAGTTTTCATCACTGGAATTTGAGCTGGTGGTGATGTGACAGAGGGTGAAGGAGAAGGATGGTGAAGTTTGTTTGCAATTTGGATGTTTGATAAAGGGGTATTAATGGATCCTCCGGCCNGGCTCGAGTGTTGCTACAGGGAAAAAGGCCGCTTCAGTTTTCATCACTGGAATTTGAGCTGGTGGTGATGTGGCAGAGGGTGAAGGAGAGAGATGGTGAAGTTTATTTGCAATTTGGATGTTTGATAAAGGGGTATTAATGGTTCCTCCGGCAGCCATTATTTTTTTCATCAGCTTCGTGTTCCAGTAGTTCTTCACGTCGTTATCGGTTCTTCCATGGAGATGGGAGGCTATTACAGACCATCTGGTAAGAAGAAGGGGGGTTTTCATTAGCATGAAAATGACGGAGAAAGGTGGACTTTTGATCACTGATTAAGATGCTAATTAAGTACCGGCTTCCAATGGTCTTGTAAAGGGAGAAAATAATGTTGTCCTCTTCCTCGGTGAAGCCACCATGCTTTATATCCGGACGGAGGTAGTTGAGCCAGCGAAGGCGGCAGCTTTTGCCGCATCGTTTAAGGCCTGAAATCGAATCAAAAAGCCGTTATAAGCAAATGAAAAAAGAAANAATAATGTTGTCCTCTTCCTCGGTGAAGCCACCATGCTTTATATCCGGACGGAGGTAGTTGAGCCAACGAAGACGGCAGCTTTTGCCGCATCGTTTAAGGCCTGGAATCGAATCAGAAAGCCGTTATAAGCAAATGAAAAAAGAATGGGGGGAAATTCTCAGACATTAGTAAGAGAAAAAGAAAAAGAAATGCAAGAGTATGGAACTTGACCAGCTTTCTGAGGCAAGGAGATCCAGTTGCCGCCGGTGCCATGGCGCTCGACGTAGCTGCGAAGTGTGGCATCTTCTTCGGGAGACCAGGGGCCGCGCTTTACGTTGGCTTTATCGCAGCAAGGAGCTCTTCCCATTAGAACAAACAAAGAAAGTGAAAAAAAAAGAGCTTCTGCGAAAGGATGGAGATGGAAAATTAATGATGGAGAGGAAGCAGGAAGAAACCAAAGTCGAGATTTTAATGAGACAGAGAGCGATGGAAGTGTGCGGAGAGAGTGGAGAGTTTGAAAGGGAAAAGGAAAAAATGTTGTTCGTCTGCTTTGGTGGCCCGGCATATAAAGAGCGTAGGTGAAGACCCTCAACACACTCTCCNGGAAAAGGAAAAATGTTGTTCGTCTGCTTTGGTGGCCCGGCATATAAAGAGCGTAGGTGAAGACCCTCACACTCTCAATCCCTAATGCTTTTGATCGAACTGCTTGACCGCGTACGACAAAAGAAGGTTTTTGGCGTGTGTGGAAAAAGTTTCTGAGGCGTGGGACCAAATGTAAATATTAAAAAGAAAAAGAAAAGAAGTGTGTGTTGCACTATATTCTAAATGGAATCAATACAAACCATAAGTAGCAACCAAAAAAGAATACAATATCTGGTGCATGAAATCAGAGAAGTTAAAGTGGGGTAAGAGACATAAAACATAAAAGATAACTTTAATATATTTGTTAGTAAAAACGTTATAATCCCACCTCAAAGTAATAACTGAGTTTTTCATCTCACAAATAGGATTTGCATGCAGGTCTCTTTCGTTCCTTCCTAATTGTTTCAATGCAATGCACACTAGCCCTCGACCATGATCACTCTCTTAATACTGAGGTAGAAAAGTAAAGAAACAATAAGTAAAACATTAATTGTCAGGTATATCCAACGCTTACTTTCTCTCATTACCATCACAAAGATGTGACAGTAGAGTACTTATAGGTGAAGTAGAACTCTCTAGAGAAATGGTAGAAAGGTACCTAGCTCGGTAGGTATGATTAGGTAGTATCACCCAATTTGTTATTACGTCCAGCTAGCATATTGGTGTTTTCATCCCCTTGCTAGAATTTGAGTCAGTTTAACTGTGATTTCTGGAGAGGCTTCGTAAGACTATCCACTGGTTGGTTTTGAGCATGCATATGATGACTCTGTATTTCACCAGAGTTGATATTATCACTTATAAAATGATAATCAATCTCAATGTGTTTTTTGCATGCATGAAACACCAGATTATTTGTTATAGTCATAACTGAGAGATTATCACAATGTAGTTAGATGGGCTGTAAATAAGGAATATCAAAGCCTTTGAGCAAAAGTCGTAGTCATATTACCTCTATTATATTCTTTGAAAGTGCCTGATATTCAGCTTCTATTGATGACGGAGTTCATGAAATTAGTCTGTTGCTCAAATACAAATAATAACCTGTAGTTGATTGGAGGTTAGTATAATTTGCTGCACCGTTAGAATGAGAGAAGGACTGTAAGTGAAGGTATGATGATGTAATGAGAATGCCAGGGTTGACGAAGGTACCTTTGTTGCCTCAATAATAAGAATGAAGGAGCGTGAGTAATTTGGATGCCAAGATATCTCGATATGCGATCCAAATCTTTCATCTGAAAGTTGGCATGAAGTTATTGCTTGAGTTTTACTATGAGAGATTCACACATATCTGTAATTAAAATATCATTCACATAGAGAAGGAAATTTGTGTGGTGTTGATTTTGTTTAGATATAAGAAACAATGGATCACTTTGTCAAGGCCCGTAAAAAATGTAGAGATTGTGGTAAATCGTTACCATGGAGAGTGCTTAAAACCATAGATAGCCCTTTAGTAAACTCAAAGGTGATGGGAACTAATTGTCAATGAACCAATGGGTTACTGCATATAGACTTTTTCACCGAGAACTCCATGTAGGAAGGTGTTTGACACGTCTAGTTAAATATCTACCATTATTTTTTGAATGTGATAGTAAAGTGTTTTCTAAATGTGGGCATTTTTGCTACTAGACTGAAAATTTCATGATAGTTGATACCAATTTTTTATTTTTGTCCCAATGTAACAAGGCGAGCATTATATCTTGCCACCGAACCATCAACATTAAATTTCATTCAATTGATTCAGTGATAAACTATAATAGGTTGATTTGCTGGAACAAATTACCATGTAGCTTGGGCTTGAAGTGCCTAAAATTCCTCACTCATTGCTTGTTTCTAGTGTTGAGATTTGATCGCTTAGGAGTAGGATGTGGTAACAAGATGCAGTTATAGTTAGTGTGAGACTTTGAGACATTGTACAATTTTAAAATTCTTTTTTTGCCTTTTGTTTGCATAGGATGAGAGGGAATGGGCTCGGTAGGAGGTGTTGGAGAACTATTTGTGTTGGCAGGATGACTCGTGAGAACTGAAAGTTTTGAGGATGTTTGGCTGCCACATGAGAAGATTAAGGCATTCAAGAGTTGGAAAGGTGATGAATATGAGATGATGACTATGAGTCTTGGTGGGGAAGAATAGAAGTAAGAAGAAGTGTATTGGACACAACTTATGTGTTTATTATAGGGAGATTATGTGGCGGAGCAGCAAAAGGATATGATAATTCATCAAAGATGACATGCCTTGATATAAAAATCTTGTCTAATTATCTATGAAAACACCTCTATCCTTTGAGATTGGGAGAGTGACACAAGAATGCACATAAAGAAGACCTTGAAGCTAACTCATGCTTACCTTTAGGCTTCATCCATGCATAAAAAAGCACACCCAAATGCATTGAGATGATGAAATGTTGGCGGGCGTTGATATTGTAGTTCTTATGGGGATACGTGAGATGTAGTTTTGGATGACAGGCAATTTATGAGATAAGCTGTGATAAGGAGAGTATGAACACATAATTGAGATGGTAAGGATGCATCATAAATATGGGTATAGTTGGTTTTAATTAAATGATGGTGTTTGTGTTCCACAACACCGTTTTGGTTTAGCATATATGGCCAAGATTAGAATGATGATTAATATCACTTTCACTTAAGAACTGTGATAAAGTATGGCTCATAAATTCCCCTCCCCCATCAGTTTGGAGGTGAGTGATGGTAGTATGAAATTGGGTTTCAATCATTTTGTTGAATGCAATACATTTATTGGTTACCTCAGATTTATTAACAAGTTGAAAAATCCAACAAAATTTGAGAAATCTTCAATGAATATAATGCAATATCGACCCTTGATGTGAAACATGAGGGGAAGGACCCCATACATCAGTATGTATAAGTTGTAAGCGAGTATAAGTATGAGAAGAACGAGTATAAGGTAGTTTATAGTTTTTGTTAAGGTTGCAACTATTACATGATAATATATTGGATGAAATGCCTAGTGTAGGTTGTAGTTTACTAAGGTGGTTGAGGATGTATTGATGGGGATGTCCAAGGCAACGTTGCCAGATTGAGGAAGAGATGAGAAATGTATGGAGAGCTTGATGCTTTGATGTCGTTGGTGTAACTGCTAGATAGGATAAGAACTCTTAGAGTTGCAATCTCGAAGAAGAGTCTTTTGTGTCTGTGGATCAAAAATGATAAATCCCAACGTCCCTTCAACAACTCCATTACGACACCAATTTGGAAAAAAAATGAAAGACATTTCTCACTTCCAAAGCCTGGCTAGCTTTATTTTGAGATGGAATTCCAATATGTAGGATTATTTGATAGTTCATGCTAATATAAGAGGGGTGGTCATTGTGATGATGAGTGGAGATTATGGATGATTATGCAAATCCCTTTGCTCATTTCTCACAAGCTGGAGGGATGAGCAAGGGCAAACTCTAGACTAGTTTTGGCTCCATTTTATTTTGACCTTGAAGAATATATTTAATAATAAAATTTATATTATTATATATTTAAATTCATTATTTGCAAATTTATTGAACCTTTGGAATCTAAAAGAGGGAATTAAAAGAGTTGAAGGGAGGTCAATCGCTAGTGGAGCTGGGCTTTACTTGGTAACCATTATCCCCCTCCCTCTTCCCTGTACTCTCTCTCACTCTTGTTCTCTCTCTCACTCTCTATGTGAATGAGATTTTTAGGGAAGATGAAGTTAGAGGAGCTTCACATGGTGGTAATAGGATATGTTTTGATTTTGTATGCTTAGTTTTATAGTGGTAATTTATTACAAGTTATTTGAATGGGAGGAAGAAATCATGAGATAGAGAAAAACAAAGTGATAGAAAAAGAAAGAATGATTGAATTGTAATATCAAAGGCAATTTTTTATCAATCATTTTTCTATATCTGAACATGCATTTAAAACTTATCTTTCTTGTATTACAATTGAATTAATTTATATGGTAATTCCATAGGTTATTTACTATTTGATGAAATTTACAGGGCTTAAGATGATGTGATGTGATATAATTGCCACATTGAATACTAGAAAGTTGTGAGGGTTGCTGGTCAACGATACATGCAAGTTATTGTCCATTTGCCTAACATCATCCCACACATCCAATATGCTCACTTCATTCTAGAAAAACACCAAACAAGTATGCAAGCAAAAGCCTCATTGATCCAATTGCCAGGTAAATTTTATGTAATTTTTAATCAAGTACTACGCTAGGAGTATGCTTGAATTCATTTTTAGCAATTTTTTTTTTTATTAACTAAATGTCTAGTGTAATTATTTGATAAAAAGATACTATAAAAAAAGTTAAGACAAATGATCAATAACCATTAAGCACAATCAATATAATTTAATTTGAGAGAAGTTCAAATGAAATTATTTAGAAATAAACACACATAACATAGGCATATATACAAAATAAATTACAATCTAAATGATCATGTTAAATTTTATAGAGCTTACTTAATAAAGGTAATTACAAATATTTTGAGGATAATTTCTCCAAAACATTACTTAGAAATAAAATGCATGGATTTAATCTAAATTATTTTAAAATTAATTTAATATTTTGCTGAACACTACAGAAAAAAATCAAAAATATTGTCTAACAAATCAGTCGTGAATAGCGTGAATATCCTCTGGTAACCACTATTATCGTCTGAAATTTGGTGGAGAAAAGATCTGAAGCTAAAACTTCGATCGCAAAAGAATTTGCATTAGATCATTTCTTTCCCCAACCTTTCAGGCAGTTTTTTGTATCATTATTTCTACTAGAATACTTGTGAAGGAAATGATTAGACGTATTATTATCAGATGAACTTCCACCAGATTTTTTTCTCTCATANATGAAATTCTTATATATTTATACTTCTTTCACCCAAATTTATATATTTACACATAACATTCAAATTTTTTGTTTTGCATCAACAATACCACGGTAAATATAAATTATTTCAAATTTATATTTTTTCGGAGGATGATGTTGGTCTCACCCGAAAATAGGGGACATCTGATACGTCATTACTAAATTCATTTATCTAGCACAAATCTCGAGGCATGGTGAAAATTTTGAGTCATGTCAATGAATCTCAGGATAATCTTTCGAGTGAGAAATATTCAAACATTGAGTAAAAGTTAACCAATGCTCTGGTTTCCTTAAACTTATAGTTAAACGGACCAGCTTGATTTGATAGACCAAATAGTACCAATATTGATTCAATGTGAACCAAATCGGGCCCTAATCAAACCATTAAACAGCTTTAAGAAGTTTTCTAGATACATTTGGAAGGTCAATTGAATGTTGAATAAAGCGAACTTATAGTCAAATCGCGCGTCTTAATAAGACAAATCCAATGAGATCAAGATCAGTCAATTATGATAAATTTAAAGTACTCAAATCGCCATAACGTAGTCTGATTGAGAGAGTTTCTTCATGTTGTTCATGCAGAGTGGTTCAAATTTCATCATTAATTGCACCGAGAATTCTAGAAACAAACCCCACCCCTCTCTTGAGGGTTGGAGGGGGGAGGTGGTGGGG
>JXCR01128270.1:44048-90982 GCA_002079205.1 Phalaenopsis hybrid cultivar | reverse complement strand
GGGGGGGGGGGGGGGGGGGGGGGGGGGGGGGGGGGGGGGGGGGGGGGGGGGGGGGGGGGGGGGGGGGGGGTGAGAGTCTGAGCATGAAAAAGACCTTGAAGGTTGGAAAATAAGTTCAATTCTAGTCACTTCGCCGCTGACTAGCAGTGGCCGCCAGCAGCCATCACAACCAGCTGCTTCTTGCCAGTGTCTTTCGTCAACCATCACCAATCAGCATCGGTCGTCTCCCAATTATTTTGACCAATTCATCTATGCACCAAATTTGTAACTAGAAAGATTATACAAGAATTTATAGAACTTGTAATCTTCAATTTATAGTGAATCTCTTCAACAGGGTCAGGCCGAGTGGTTTTCTCTTTACGAGTTTTCCACATAACAATTTTTTGTGTCTCTAGTCATTTTCTTTCATCTGAGTGTGTGTTGAATTCTCAAGCAACGCTAAGACGATAATCCATCAATCTTCTTCCACGAATCTTTTATCACGCATCAGTGATCAAGCCAGGTTTCTTATGATCCCAACAAATTTGACGAAGAATTTTTTGTAAGAAAACAAAATAAAATAAATAATTCAAAATTGTAATCTAAAACTAGCTCAGAGTTAAACTTTTTTGTTCAGCGGTTGTTACAATATTATGTCACATATCTTTACAGCAGTCTGATTAAAAAACTTTTTTAAGAGAGCATTGTACGCGTAATTTAATAAACAACAAAGTATACGTTACTGAGACAAAACGTGTTAAGAAATAATCAATTATTTTTATTCTATCATCAGAAATCATGATTATTATTTATTAACTCGACAAGAAGTAGTCCATTTCTGAGAGATAATCACATGCAGATATCATAATTTCTCGGACCATATGTGATCAGAAATTTGTAGTTTAGCATATCTGGTCCCGTTAAAAATTTTTTATATTCATTATTTACATCTGCGAAAGAAATAAAATTAATCTTATGATGTTAAGAGGACAAACTTGCGTCAGCTATATAAAACCAGTGCGGTATTATATATATATGTTTGACAAGTTCTTTCTTCCTTTAAAATAATTAATAGCCTCGTATTCTTCCAAAGAACTTGTCACTAGTCATAGTGTATTGTAGTTTTAATAATAAATTAAAGCTGATGATTAGTAAACTTTGGATTTTTCCATTTTTTTGGAAGCCTTTGAAAAGCATATTTTTCCTAATCAATAATTATTCTGTTCATCTGCTTAGCGAAAGATCACAAAAGCAACTTACAATTAACCTAAACCTTTATTGCAAATCTCTTACTATATAACAAGCCTCTTCATACTCTCCATTTTCAACAAAAAGAAGAAATTTAATAAATTTTCGAATAGCATGGCCCAAATTGCGTAGATGAGTAAAGAGAAACATATGTTTTTAAATGAGAACTTGGTAAAGCTGTTAAAGTGGGACTTGAATAACTCTTCTCAGCATATTGATTAATGTAAAGAGAAAAAAAAAACCATATAGAAGTATTGCTATACTATCCAAATAAATCCCATTAAAAAAATGATGGCCCCACATAAAACGGATTTATTAAAATGATGATAGAATCATTGTTCTATTTATTTTTTAATTTTTCTTTGTTTTCTTTATTTGGGCGTTATTAATAGATCTAAGCAAACAAAATAGAACATAATAATTGTTGTATGTGAAAATTTGTCCAGAATTCATGTCAACTTTTCCCCCAAAAAAACAGTTCAGCTTACTCGAACTAAAAGGGGTGCCACCGGCATGATGCAGATTATGTTTTATGCATTTTTGATTCTCTGACATATTCAACACTATATTCCACATTTTGTTTTCATTGGAAAAGAGGGCAGATTTCTCCCAAATTACTGCGTTTTTATAGGAAGTTTTTTTTTAGGAGTTGAAGATGGTTATTGCCTCATATTCTGACTATCACTGAATTTTTCTCTCTTTTAGAAAAAGCAGCAATGTCTGCAGTGAAGTTGCAGATAAAGTTCCAGTCCAAACCTCCTCTCTCTCTCTCTCTCCCTCTCTCGCTCCTCCGTAGTCAGAATTGGCCTGCTTTAATCCTTCATGCAGCTTTCGTGATCTCTGAGCAGCTGCAGTAGACGAAGCTCAGTGAACGACGGAAACAGTCTACTACATGCCAATTAACGAATTATTTTACTCAAAATTAAAATATGTTTTACGTGATGGATCAAAAAATTAATCGAAAGAAAATTAGTTAAAAGTCTTATTATCTAATTGTTTATTATGCAGTAGCTTATCGTGATCTGTATAAAGTTAAACGATTTCATAATATAGCACCTCTCTTGTTTAAAGTACCAGCAAGACTAAACAGAAAAAAATTGCATTTGAGACACGGTGAAACTTCCACATGCATATACATCGATCTTCCAACGGGTTGAATATTTAGTCTCCTATTATTAAAAAAATTTTCGAGGACCTATAATCTCATATCAAGCGTTTTGATGATATAATTAATTTTATATATAGAGTATTAGAGATGAGAATGCGAAGAATATGATGAAAGTAATTAAGCAGCAATTTAAACTCAGATAACAGATCTAGCAGAGCATTTGGAGCTCCGTTCTTCTACCCATCTACGTACACATAGAACAGAAATTAATGTCAAACCGCTCGTCGATTGATCAACGTATGAGGTCAACTATGAGTAAAGACTTTGATAAACGCCTTGCTGTTTTGCGTCGGCGTTAGGCCACAAAATTGTCCGACTGTCATCGTTCATGAAGCCGCCGAGAAGCTCAGTCCAGGAAGAGAAACCAAGCTCGGGGAAGAAGGCGGGGGCTTGTTCGAAGCAGATTTCTTCATCGATCCAGTTTATGTAGCCATTTCTGAAGCCTTCGTCTACTGTCATGGATGAAGAGGAGGCGGAGACATAGGGGAAGCTTGGCTCCAGTGTTGCTACAGGGAAAAAGGCCGCTTCAGTTTTCATCACTGGAATTTGAGCTGGTGGTGATGTGACAGAGGGTGAAGGAGAAGGATGGTGAAGTTTGTTTGCAATTTGGATGTTTGATAAAGGGGTATTAATGGATCCTCCGGCCGCCATTATTTTTTTCATCAGCTTCGTGTTCCAGTAGTTCTTCACGTCGTTATCGGTTCTTCCATGGAGATGGGAGGCTATTACAGACCATCTGGTAAGAAAAAGGGGGGTTTTCATTAGCATGAAAATGAAGGAAAAAGGTGGAATTTTGATCACTGATTAATATGCTAATTAAGTACCGGCTTCCAATGGTCTTGTAAAGGGAGAAAATAATGTTGTCCTCTTCCTCGGTGAAGCCACCATGCTTTATATCCGGACGGAGGTAGTTGAGCCAGCGAAGGCGGCAGCTTTTGCCGCATCGTTTAAGGCCTGAAATCGAATCAAAAAGCCGTTATAAGCAAATGAAAAAAGAAAGGGGGGAAATTCTCAGACATTAGTAAGAGAAAAAGAAAAAGAAATGCAAGAGTATGGAACTTGACCAGCTTTCTGAGGCAAGGAGATCCAGTTGCCGCCGGTGCCATGGCGCTCGACGTAGCTGCGAAGTGTGGCATCTTCTTCGGGAGACCAGGGGCCGCGCTTCACGTTGGCTTTATCGCAGCAGGGAGCTCTTCCCATTAGAACAAACAAAGAAAGTGAAAAAAAAGAGCTTCTGCGAAAGGATGGAGATGGAAAATTAATGATGGAGAGGGAGCAGGAAGAAACCAAAGTGGAGATTTTAATGAGACAGAGAGCGATAGAAGTGTGCGGAAAGAGTAGAGAGTTTGAAAGGGAAAAGGAAAAATGTTGTTCGTCTGCTTTGGTGGCCCGGCATATAAAGAGCGTAGGTGAAGACCCTCACACACTCTCCATCCCTAATGCTTTTGATCGAACAGCTTGACCGCGTACGACAAAAGAAGGTTTTTGGCGTGTGTGGAAAAAGTTCTGAGGCGTGGGACCAAATGTAAATATTAAAAAGAAAAAGAAAAGAATAAATTGAGAAGTAAGAGGATGTAAAGGAAAGAGGATGTGTGTGTTGCACTATATTCTAAATGGAATCAACACAAACCATAAGTAGCAACCAAAAAAAAAAATACAAGCATGATTTCAGAGAAGTTAAAGTGGGGTAAGAGAGATAAAACATAAAAGATAACTTTAATATATTTGTTAGTTAAAACGTAATAATCCCACCTCAAAGTAATAACTGAGTTTCTCATCTCACAAATAGGATTCACATGCAGGTCTCTTTTGTTCCTTCCTAATTGTTTCAATGCAATGCACACTAGCCCTCGACCATGATCACTCTCTTAATACTGAGGTAGAAAAGTAAAGAAACAATAAGTAAAACATTAATTGTCAGGTATATCCAAGGCTTACTTTCTCTCATTACCATCACAAAGATGTGACAGTAGAGTACTTATAGGTGAAGTAGAGTTCTCTAGAGAAATGGTAGAAAGGCACCTAGCTCGGTAGGTAAGATTTGGGTAGAGTAGTATCACCCAATTTGTTAATACATCCAGCTAGCATATTGGTGTTTTCATCCCCTCGCTAGAATTTGAGTCAGTTTAACTGTGATTTTTGGAGAGGCTTCGTAAGATTATCCGTTGGTTGGTTTTGAGCATGCATATGATGAATCTGTATTTCACCAGAGTTGATATTATCACTCATAAAGTGATAATCAATCTCAATGTGTTTTTTGCATGCATGAAACACCATATTATTTGTTATAGTCATAACTGAGAGATTATCACAATGTAGTTTGATGGGCTATAAATAAGGAATATTAAAGCCTTGGAGGAAAAGTCGTAGCCATATTACCTCTATTATATTCTTTGCAAGTGCCTGATATTCAGCTTCTATTGATGACTGAGTCCATGAAATTAGTGTGTTGCACAAATACAAATAATAACCTGTAGCTAATTGGAGGTTAGTATAATTTGTTGCACCGTTAGAATCAGAGAAGGATTGTAAGTGAAGGTATGATGATGTAATGAGAATGCCAGGGTTGACGAAGGTACCTTTGTTGCCTCAATAATAAGAATGAAGGAGCGTGAGTAATTTGGATGCCAAGATATCTCGATATGGGATCCAAATCTTTCATCTGAAAGTTGGCATGAAGTTATTGCTTGAGTTTTACTAGGAGAGATTCACACGTACCTGTAATTAAAATATCATTCACATAGAGAAGGAAATTTGTGTGGTGTTGATTTTGTTTGGACATAAGAAACAATGGATCACTTTGCCAAGGCCCGTAAAAAATGTAGAGATTATGGTAAATCGTTATCATGGAGAGTGCTTCAAACCATAGATAACCCTTCTGTAAACTCACAGGTGATGGGAACTAATTGTTAATGAACCAATGGGTTACTGCATATAGACTGTTTCACCGAGAACTCCATGTAGGAAGGTGTATGACACGTCTAGTTAAATATCTACCATTATTTTTTGAATGTGATAGTAAAGTGTTTTCTAAATGTGGGCATTTTTGCTACTAGAATGAAAATTTCTTGATAGTTGATACCAATTTTTTATTTTTGTCCCAATGTAATAAGGCGAGCATTATATCTTGCCACCGAACCATCAACATTAAATTTCATTCAATAGATCCAGTGATAAACTATAATAGGTTGATTTGCTGGACGTGAAACAAACTACCATGTAGCTTGGGCTTGAAGAGCCTAAAATTCCTGACTCATTGCTTGTTTCTAGTGTTGAGATTTGATCGCTTATGAGTAGGATGTGGTAACAAGATGCAGTTATAATTAGTGTGAGACTTTGTGAAATTGTAAAATTTTAAAATTCTTTTTTTTTCCTTTTGTTTGCATAGGATGAGAGGGAATGGGCTCGGTAGGAGGTGTTGGAGAACTATTTGTGTTGGTAGGATGACTCGTGAGAACTGAAAGTTGAGAGGATGTTTGGCTGCCACATGAGAAGATTAAGGCATTCAAGAGTTGGAAAGGTGATGAATATGAGATGATGACTATGAGTCTTGGTGGGGAAGAATAGAAGTAAGAAGAAGTGTATTGGAAACAACTTATGTGTTTATATAGGGAGATTATGTGGCGGCAGCAAAAGGATATGATAATTCATCAAAGATGACATGCCTTGATATAAAATTCTTGTCCAATTGTCTATGAAAACACCTCTATTCTTTGTGATAAGGAGAGTAACACAAGAATGCACATAAAGTAAACCTTGAAGCTAACTTATGCTTACCTTTAGGCTTCATCCATGCATAAAAAGCACACCCAAATGCATTGAGATGATGATATGTTGGTGGGCGTTGATATTGTAGTTCATATGGGGATACGTGAGATGTATTTTTGGATGACAGGCAATTTATGAGATAAGTTGTGATAAGGAGAGTATGAACACATAATTGACATGGTAAGGATGCATCTTAAATATGGGTATGGTTGGTTTCAATTAAATGATGGTGTTTGTGTTCCGCAGCACCGTTTTGGTTTAGCATATATGGCCAAGATTAGAATGATGATTAATATCATTTTCACTTAAAAACTGTGATAAATTTTGGCTCATAAATTCTTTTCCCCCATCAGTTAGGTGGTGAGTGATGGTAGTATGAAATTGGGTTTCAATCATTTGGTTGAATGCAATACATTTATTGGTTACCTCAGATTTATTAACAAGTTGAAAAATCCAACAAAATTTGAGAAATCTTCAATGAATATAATGTAATATCGACCCTTGATGTGAAACATGTGGGGAAGGACCCCATACATCAGTATGTATAAGTTGTAAGCGAGCATAAGTACGAGAAGAACGAGTAAAAGGTAGTTTATGGTTTTTGTTAAGGTTGCAACTATTACATGATAATATATTGGATGAAATGCCCAGTGTAGGTTGTAGTTTACTAAGGTGGTTGAGGATGTCTTGATGGGGATGTCCAAGGCAACGTTGCCAGATTGAGGAAGAGATGAGAAATGTATGGAGAGCTTGATGCTTTGATGTCGTTGGTGTAACTGCTAGATAGGATAAGAAATATTAGAGTTGCAATCTCGAAGAAGAGTATTTTGTGTCTGTGGATAAAAAATGATAAATCCCAACGTCCCTTCAACAACTCCACCACAATTCATGCAAATCCCCTGGTTTTATGACACCAATTTGGAAAAAAATGAAAGACATTTCTCACTTCCAAAGCATGGCTAGCTTTATTTTGAGATGGAATTCCAATATGTAGGATTATTTGATAGTTCATGTTAATATAAGAGGGGTGGTCATTGTGATAATGAGTGGAGATTATGGATGATTATGCAAATCCCTTTGCTCATTTCTCACAAGCTGGAGGGATGAGCAAGGCAAACTCTAGACTAGTTTTGGCTCCATTCTATTTTGACCTTGAAGAATATATTTAATAATAAAATTTATATTTTATATATTTAAATTCATTAATTGCAAATTTATTGAACCTTTGGAATCTAAAAGAGGGAATTAAAAGAGTTGAAGGGAGGTCAATCACTAGTGGAGCTGGGCTTTATTTGGTAACCATTATCCCCCTCCCTCTTCCCTGCGCTCTCTCTCACTCTTGTTAACTCTCTCACTCTCTATGTGAATGAGATTTTTAGGGAAGATAAAGTTAGAGGAGCTTCACATGGTGGTAATAGGATATGTTTCGATTTTGTATGCTTAGTTTTATAGTGGTAATTTATTACAAGTTATTTGAATGAGAGGAAGAAATCATGAGATAGAGAAAGACAAAGTGATAGAAAAAGAAAGAATGATTGAATTGTAATATCAAAGGCAATTTTTTATCAATCATTTTTCTATATCTGAACATGCATTTAAAACTTATCTTTCTTGTATTACCATTGAATTAATTTATATGGTAATTCCATAGGTTATTTACTATTTGATGAAATTTACAGGGCCTAAGATGATATGATGTGATATAATTGCCGCATTGAATACTAGAAAGTTGTGAGGGTTGCTGGTCAACGATACATGCAAGTTATTGTCCATTTGCCTAACATCATCCCACACATCCAATATGCTCACTTCATTCTAGAAAAACACCAAACAAGTATGCAAGCAAAAGCCTCATTGATCCAATTGCCAGGTAAATTTTATGTAATTTTTAATCAAGTATTACGGTAGGAGTATGCTTGAATTCATTTTTAGCAATTTTTTTTTATTAACTAAATGTCTAGTGTAAATATTTTATAAAAAGATACTATAAAAAAAGTTAAGAAATGATCTATAACCATTAAGCACAATCAATATGATTTAATTTGAGAGAAGTTCAAATGAAATTATTTAGAAATAAACTTACATAACATAGGCATATATACAAAAAAAATTACAATCTAAATGATCATGTTAAATTTTATAGAGCTTACTTAATAAAGGTAATGACAAATATTTTGAGGATAATTTCTCCACAACATTATTTAGAAATAAAATGCATGGATTTATTCTAAATTATTTTAAAATTTATTTAATATTTTGCTGAACACTACAGAAAAAAATCAAAAATATTGTCTAACAAATCAGTCGTTAATAGCGTGAATATCCTCTGGTAACCACTATTATCGTCTGAAATTTGGTGGAGAAAAGATCTGAAGCTAAAACTTCGATCGCAAAAGAATTTGCATTAGATCATTTCTTTCCTCAACTTTTCAGGCAGTTTTTTGTATCATTATTTCTTCTACTAGAATACTTATGAAGGAAATGATTAGACGTATTATTATCAGCTGAACTTCCACCAGATTTTTTTCTGTCATGAAATTGAATCAGATTTGCGGTAGCTTTTTCAGCTGTAGTATTCCATGCAGCAAAATTGAACAGCTGTGTATATAGTTGCATTAGCATTCGATTTTGTCCAACACTAAGTTACGTCCAAAAATAATACCGTAAATTAGTCATAAACCTATACTAAAAAAATTAAACTGAATTAAAATGTTTATGGCTCTAAGTAAAGATTATAACATTCAACACGAACATCAATCATATCTCAATATAGATATAAAAATTATATAAGAAAATCGACAATGAATGAAATCGTTATACAGAACTCAAAAAATCTTTGTCGGCTGCTGATTTTTTGAAAATGATTTTGAATATAATTTAAAATATATGGGTAATTTTGATTTGGAAAATAGTTCTTTAGTTTTGAAAAATATGAGAAACTGAATAGTTCCCATACATTTTAATAGTTTAAATGACTTAACATGATACTACAAGCAATGCACTATCTTGAAAGATAGGCATATTGCTTGTCAGCGGACTTGATTAAATAAACTAAAAGAATTTATGACATCAAATTGGTCTACAAACCTTTTTTATATGTTGGCTGATAAGTTCCTCTATCTGATATAAGGATTAGATAGGGTTTATATTATCTAGGTTCATTATTTCCCTCTAGAGGCAAACCCTTATAGTTAACTATATCTTAAGCTACCGAAGCCACTTAAAAAACTCTCGATAATGACCAGAGGTATTTGTCTTCAAGATTACAAAGATTAGTTTTTGAGGTTGGACATGGACGAACTAAATGGGACTGGATCAAATAGGAGCAATAATTTTTTTGGGAATCTCAGGGAACGAGAAGTAGGGGACATCATAGATTTCGAGGCAAATCTTGATGAATTCCCAAACTATACTATTGTTTGGTTTCATGTTTTAAGAATGAAATTATTTAATGTTTACTCCTGCCATTTAATTATTCAGGGCTTACATTTTCATCATATCTGATCATGCAAATAACTTGGAAGTTTGGAGGATTTACGTCATACTGAATGCCAACCTCGATATCTTGAATGAGTTAGGGCTTATAGTGCACAACATGACCGTGGAAAGGCCTAAAGATAATGTAAGGATTTATGTCGCACTGGGTGGACCGCCTCGAAGTTCTATGGGTGGTTGTTTTAGCTAAAGAAATTTTAGCTATTGAAGATCTCGTTTGCTCTCTCGAAGATGTTCTTTCTTCGTATCCTCATCATGTTGCCCACGAAGTATGCTCCAATATTTCCGTTATGATGATTACAAGTTCAAGGTTTAAATTTAAAGTGTTCTTGCAGTGGTTTGATTGACGTTGTTGACCTTACTTTTGGTTGAGGTTTAGTTTTTCCTCTTTAATAGTCTAGAGTCTAGCCATAAGACTTTCCTGTTGACTATTTCTAGAATACTAGAAAAAGGAACTCCCACCATTAGAAATTCTACCTCTTTTTTACTCAACTTGAAGCTTTACATATTGGTCATAACCTCTAGAACTTAGTAGATGGGGTCATAACGCATAGGACTATTTGACCTTAGGGTTAACCCTAGGTGCTGATCTGGGGCTAAGGCACTCACTTTCACTCACTACACTCACTCTCACTCACAATCCCTTACAACCCTAAACCCAGTATTTGTTGACTTTGATCCCTTGATCTTTTGGGAGCCTCATGTAGATGGTCTCTTACCCATTAGCCCTAGGCTAGGGTTTAGCTAAGGCCAGTACATAAAGGACCTAAATGGAGATTCCATTGGTCCATCGTTCATATAGGGTGGTTGGCACCCCAATTCTATAAAAAATATCCAACTTCGCCTTTTGCCCCCAAATCCCTCAATTTACCTAGATACCCTTGGAGCCCTAAATTTGGCCAAAACTCCAAAAATACTCAAATCCACCCAAAATACCCAAACTTGTTCAAAAATCATTTCAAACCTTTTCAAAATGCCCAAGTTACCCAAAACTACCAAAAAAATCCAAATTTACCAAAATACCCCCAAAATGGCCAAAATTACAAAAAATTCCAAACTTTCCCAAAACCTCCAAAACCACTTCAAATTTTTCCAAAACAAATTTGACCCTCTAATTAAACCAAATTTGACCATTTTGACCAAAACCCTCTAATTACCTTTAAAGGCCCAATTTCCCGAAATTCACCTTAAATGTCCAGCAATTTATCCTAAATTTACCTCAATTTTATTTCTAAACTCAAATTATACTTTCAAATGACCTATAAAAATTAAATCCAAGCTTAACTGACCCATGCTTTGAGCCCAACTTTGATATAAGTCAAACCCCCAATTTTGGCCCTATTACTTAATCCCATCAAATTGAACCTCATAACCTACTCAATTTGCCACAATTTATGTTGAAAACTCTTCATAACAGTCCTACACATCAAAATTGACCTTTAATTGGCCTTAGTAAAGCCTCAATTGCATTCAATTTTAAACCAAGTCCAAAAATTCCAAAATTTCCCCCAAATTGTCTATTTCCCCGAATTCCACCAACTTGATTACCCTAACCCCAAAATTGACACCCAGTTTATGTTGAAAACTCTTCATGATGTTTCTATAGACTATTTTCAACAATCAATTTTGACTTAGCCCTACATTATCCCAACCTAGACCCAAGTTTAGCCCAACGTGCGTAAGTTGACCAAAATTCCAAAATCCTTCAAATTGAACCCCCAATTGGACTCAAAATCATTTCAATCCTGCACCAAAAATATTTATTACAATCATCTACAAAATTTTGATAAAAAATTTGGGCTCAAAGTTATGGCTAGCCTAACCCAAACCAACTTTTGGTCATTTAGACCCGCATTGATGCAACAAAATTGACCTAGCCATGTCAATTTGACCAGGGCAACACTTTTGCAATCAATTTTTGGACCCTAGTGACCAAGCTAGACTCACTTAGCCCTCCCTAGATGAGCCATGGACCAAAGGTCCCCTAAATCAAGGGATTTTTTTCCTAAATTTCTTAAGCCAAAGGAATATTTGCCAAATCCCTTCATCATCCCTAATTAATGGTTGTGACGGATTCCTCTGGTTCACCTGACCTCCAAGCCACCTCCCCTAGACCTGTCGGTCGGCCTAATCCCTGGAGCACCTCAAAAATAAGGGCCACCATCCCTAAATCAAACCCAATCTCAAACCTAGGGCCCAACAAACCTTGATTAAGCTTTAGAGCATCTTAGTCCACCACCTCAGCAGACTTTTGCACCCAAGGACATGATGGAAAAGCAAAAGCCTAGAGAAACTTTGGTAGACTATATTTTGAGGTGGAGAAAACTTAGCATGAAATGTGAACCCTTAGCTACAGAAACTTCATGCGATTGAAATTCTCCTCAAGAGCATTCATGGGCTAGTAGCTTTCATGCTTAAGGGACTCACCATTAAATCCTTAGAGAAGCTACTCAGTAAAGCCAACAGTGNTTTGTCCAACACTAAGTTACGTCCAAAAATAATACGGTAAATTAGTCATAAACCTATACTAAAAAAATTAAACTGAATAAAAATGTTTATGGCTCTAAGTAAAGATTATAACATTCAACACGAACATCAATCATATCTCAATATAGATATAAAAATTATATAAGAAAATTGACAATGANCAACAGTGTTCAAGAAGAAATAAAGCACATAGAGCCACATGAAAAGGCTAAGGTGGCCAAAGTGTTCGAAAGGAAATCAGGAGTAGTAGAGATTGTCGACAAAGGAAAGCAGCCGATAAAGATATATGCAGAAGAACTTTGCCAGTCCTCTCAGAAGCAGAAAAATCAATCCAACATGCGGCTGCCTCAAGAAGGAGCACTTCGAACAGGGAATAAAAGAATATCGCTGTTAGAGCGACAGAAAGTTCTATATTCTTTCAAGGATGAAGCTATTCCTAAAATATTGAGGAGTGTGATTAAGAAGGAAGAATTCAAACTACCAGATCCAAAGAAGCCCGAAGAGGTGGATATGAAGAATGAACCAAATTATTGCCCATACCACAAGTTGCTTGGGCACAATATAGAAAAATGCTTCTTCTTTAAAGACTGGCTCGAGAGGAACCTAAAAGAAGGGAATATAATAATCCNCAACCGATAAAGATATATGCAGAAGAACTTCGCCAGTCCTCTCAGAAACAAAAAAAATCAATCCAACCAGAGAAAATTGACAATGAATGAAATCAAATTTGACCATCTAATTAAACCAAATTTGACCATTTTGACCAAAACCCTCTAATTACCTTTAAATGCCCAATTTCCCGAAATTCACCTTAAATGTCCAGCAATTTATCCTAAATTTTCCANAGAAATAAAGCACATGGAGCCACATGAAAAGGCTAAGGTGGCCAAAGTGTTCGAAAGGAAATCAGGAGTAGTAGCGATTGTCGATAAAGAAAAGCAACCGATAAAGATATATGCAGAAGAACTTCGCCAGTCCTCTCAGAAACAAAAAAAATCAATCCAACCAGAGGCTGCCTCAAGAAGGAGCACTTCGAACAGGGAATAAAAGAATATCGCTGTTGGAGCGACAGAAAGTTCTATATTCCTTCAAGAATGAAGCTATACCTAAAATATTGAGGAGTGTGATTAAGAAGGAAGAATTCAAACTACCGGATCCAAAGAAGCCCGAAGAGGTGGATAAGAAGAATGAACCAAGATATTGCCCATACCACCAGTTGCTTGGGCACAATATAGAAAAATGCTTCTTCTTTAAAGACTAGCTCAAGAGGAACCTAAAGGAAGGGAATATAATAATCTCAAAAGAATATTTAAAAGAACTTGAAAAAGGTTCCATAAACATGATTTCAGCTGAGTCAATCTCCCCAATTGATCCGTATATCGGAATAGATGGATGGAGTACAACTTGGGATGAACTCAAGAGGGTCCTTAATCAAGTACAGGATTCATCAAAACAAGCTTCTACGATCATCANATCCCATCAAATTGAACCTCATAACCTACTCAATTTGCCACAATTTATGTTGAAAACTCTTCATAACAGTCCCACACATCAAAATGGACCTTTAATTGGCCTTAATAAAGCCTCAATTGCATTCAATTTTAACCCAAGTCCAAAAATTCCAAAATTTCCCCCAAATTATCTATTTCCCCAAATTCCACAAACTTGATTACCCTAACCCCAAAATTGACACCCAATTTATGTTGAAAGCTCTTCATGATGTTTCTATAGACTATTTTCAACAATCAATTTTGACTTAGCCCTACATTATCCCAACCTAGACCCAGGTTTAGCCCAACATGCCTAAATTGACCAAAATTCCAAAATCCTTCAAATTGAACCCCCAATTGGACTCAAAATCATTTCAATCCTGCACCAAAAATATTTATTACAATCATCTACACAATTTTGATAAAAAATTTGGGCTCAAAGTTATGTCTAGCCTAACCCAAACCAACTTTTGGCCATTTAGTCCCGCATTAATGCAACAAAATTGACCTAGCCATGTCAAATTGACCAGGGCAACACTTTTGCAATCAATTTTTGGACCATAGTGACCAAGCTAGACTCACTTAGCCCACCCTAGATGAGCCATGGACCAAAGGTCCCCTAAATCAAGGGATTTTTTTCCTAAATTTCTTAAGCCAAAGGAATATTTGCCAAATCCCTTCATCATCCCAAATTAATGGTTATGACAGATTCCTCTGGTTCACCTGACCTCCTAGCCACCTCCCCTAGACCTGTCGGTCGGCCTAATCACTGGAGCACCTCAAAACTAAGGGCCACCATCCCTAAATCAAACCCAATCTCAAACCTAGGGCCCAACAAACCTTGATTAAGCTNGGGGGGGGGTAGGATAGGGGCTGCCTCTACTAGATTGGTTGTCTTGGATTTGAGGGAGAAAATCCCCAAACCCCTCACTATGTATGATTATCTTTTTGTCCCTCTGAGATCTTATTAATATATAGTTATTGTGATTTTGGTTACGTTTTAACTGTTTCTGGCGATAACGTAACTGATTATGATTGATCTAGCTTCAATCTTGATCCTTAAAATGATCTTGAAATCGTACCTGAGTTTGATGAACTCGTTGTCAAGACCAAAGAAGACATCAATAATATCACTTACGACAACACTGATAATGAGGAGCCAATTCTTGAGCGTCATGGTACACTGCTTGCCATCAACTTAGATCTTTTTGACAAAGATGAAAAGACACCAGAAGATTTAACAATGATATCTCAAGAAGAAGAAACCACGGAAGGTAACCTAAGGAGCGGAAAAGTGTTACCACCAAGAACAACTCCAACAGACAATGGAAAATGGATAATGACTAGAGAAGAGATACTCTCACCTCCACCAGTACAAGAACCACATGATCAAGATATAATCAAACGATCATACAAAGTAGAATACAATGTGCTAACTCATCTTAGAAAGTTGATGGCCCGATTAAGCATCTACGACGCTCTGATCTTGTCAAAGGAAATGATAGAGTCTCTGGTTACAGCTTTGCTTGACCCAAAATTTTGCTTAGCTCAGTTGGCCAGCACATCCTCAGATGAAGTTTGCTCATTGAAAGAACATTTAGGGGTAACTTTCACAGATGAAGACTTGTTGCTCGGTACTGCCGTTCAGGGGTAACCTTCACAGATGAAGACTTGTTGCTCGGTACGACCGACTACAACCGTCCACTCTACATTTCCGTCAACATCGGCAAATTTGTGTTATCCAGAGTTTTAGTGGATCCTGGAGCATCTCTTAACTTGACGAGCCTACAAACATTATTATATTTGGATATTGAAGCTCAAGAGCTTAAGGCTGATAAGATGATATTAAGAGGATTCAACCAAAAAGGAGAAAGAGCCATTATATCAATTACATTACTTATGAAGGTTGGAGAACTCGTGACAACGGATAAATTTCATATCATCGACGCCAAGACCACTTTTAACGCTCTATTGGGTCGACCATGGATTGATGAGCACAATATGGTTCCATCATCTCTACACCAGTGCATCAAATACCGCAAATATGGTTAAGAGAATTGCATGAAGGGAGATCTACAACCATTTTCAGTGCATGAAGTTGGTATCCATGAAGATACTGCCTACTATGCGCCTCCAAACAAGACTGTCTTCTCGCATATGATTCTGACAAACAAAGATAAGGATTCAGAAGAATCACAAAAAGGAGGCCATTTAACTCCGCTTCAGCAATCTTCCACCACTCCTTTACAATGAGATGGTGAAAGGCTTTTTAGTTCCCAGGGACGTGGACGAGGAAGAATCAATTTAATTGTTGAACAGAGTTGGCAAACTATCAACATTGGTGAGAAACATAGTTCTGAAGATGAGATAATGATAATTAGACAGAAAAGACCTCAGTAGAGATATCTCTAGAAGATATATAAAAGAATGAATATGAAACAATGTATGATTGGATAAAACACTATATGAATGCTATGACCCTCACTCCGATTCTCCCTCAAAAGGTCAAGAGTTTAGAGGTCAAGGAAGTCCGTAGTGTTTGTTCAAAGCCAATCAAAATTTACCGTGCTTCTACCTCTACTGAGCTTGAAAAACATGTAAATCGGGATGATGATTCTAATGAACTAATGGAATTGCCTTTTGATTACTTCTCGCCTTGTGTTAAAAAATTAATTCAACAGGGACACTTACCAAAACAAATGTCAAAAGATTGATTTCAACTTTTTGAAAAGCTATGGAATTGTAAAAATCAAACTCCTAATTTAAAAGAGTGTCTTGGATTTGGTATAGTCGGACCAGTTGATGATTCTAAATTTTGCATGGTTGTTACTGGTGAGTCAGAAGAGGATTGCCTCAATATAGAGGATGACTCTACTGACCATCCAATAGAAAATGCTCCCCCAGAATTTAAGGAAGAAATTAAATCTATCTCTACTGATCAACCAATAGAAGATGCTCCCCCAAAATTTGAGGAAGAAATTAAATCCACTGTGATGAATTGAAAGAGATTAACCTCGGGACTGAAGAACGACCCCGACCTACATTTATAAGTTTTCTACTTAATGACGAAGAATCTGCAGAATTGATCAAACTATAAAAAAAATTTAAAGATTGTTTTGCATGGAGCTATGATGAAATGCCAAGATTGTCATCAGAGGTTGCAGTTCATAAACTCAGGGTGGACAAGAATATAACCCCAGTAAAACANTTGATCAAACTATAAAAAAAATTTAAAGATTGTTTTGCATGGAGCTATGATGAAATGCCAAGATTGTCATCACAGGTTGCAGTTCATAAACTCGAGGTGGACAAGAATATAACCCCAGTAAAACAAGCTCCCAGGAGAATGTGCCTCGAGATAGAACAACAAGTCATCGCTGAGGTAAAGAAATTAATAGACACCAACTTTATTAAAGAGGAGAAATACCCTACATGATTAGCCAACATCGTACCTGTTAAGAAGAAAAATGGACAGATCCGCATTTGTGTTGATTTTAGAGATTTGAATAAGGCATGTCCAAAAGACGAGTTTCCACTAAATATACCAGAGATGATGGTCGATATTGCTTCAACACATGAACTTTTCTCCTTCACAAACGGATCGTTGGGATATAACTAAATCAAGATGGATCCAAAGGATGCAACACTTCCAACCTTCAGAACACCGATTGAAATTTTCTGCTACACAAAGATGTCGTTCGGCCTAAAGAACGTCAGAGCAACATATCAGTGTACAATGACGAAGATTTTTGATAACCTCATTCACAACCTAGTAGAATGCTACGTAGATGATTTGGTCATCAAAAGTAAATGGAAAATAGACCATTTGTATGATTTGAGGATCATGTTCGAATGATTACAGCAACACAATCTCAAAATGAATCCCTTAAAGTGTGCCTTTGGCGTTACCTCTGGGGAATTTTTAGGATTCGTTGTCCGTCATCGGGGAATCGAGATCGACTTGGATAAGATTAAAGCTATCTTGAAAATTCCTCCCCCTAAAACCTTGAAACAACTACGTTCCTTCCAGGGGAAGTTGGCATATCTGAGATGCTTTATTTCTAATCTCTCAGGTAGGTGTCAACCTTTCTCGACATTAATTAAAAAGGACGCCAAATTTATTTGAGAAGAGAAATGCCAACGAGCCTTTGAGGACGTCAAGAAATATTTAATGACACCTTCTGTCTTGGCAACCACTATTCCAGTGAAACCGTTGATACCTTATATCGCGGCTTTAGATGACTCTCTCGGAGCCCTCTTAGCCCAAGTCAATGATGACGGCAAGTAAAATGCACTCTACTACTTGAGTCGTCGCCTAATACCGACGGAGATAAGGTATCCATTTATTGAGAAGCATTGTTTGGCGTTAATTTTTGCCTCCTAGAAGCTTAGAAACTACATGCTTTTCTCATAAGATTACCCTAATCTCAAAAGTTAATCCATTGCAATATCTGATGACCCGACCAACACTCTCCGGATGTCTAGCAAGATGATCAATGATCTTATTGCAAATTGATATAGCTTTTGTTCCCCTTCGTGTTATCAAGGGACATATACTAGCAGAATTTCTCCCTGCACACCACAGCCAGCTTGGTCCTCCCTCAACAACGAGCTACCAGATGAACAAATATTACAAATGGAATTGTCCAATGCGCAACACTGAGAGATGTAGATCGATGGTGCTTCATCATCCAGAAAAGATAAAGGATCAGGCAAAATTATACATGGTAAAGCAGGGATTGGTTTGAGCTTTATCACCACAGATAGGGGTATGTTGAGGCTTTCATACCGCCTGACAGAGTCGTGCGCCAACAATGAAGCAAAATACGAAGCTTTAATCACCAGGTTGGAAATGACAATCTCAATGGATATAACAAATATTGTCATTTATGGCAACTCCCAACTTGTCATCCAGTAAGTTACCGGACAATACATAATTTTAAAGCCAAGATTAGCAGAATACCATCAGTACACGATGAAGCTCCTGGAGCAGATTCCTGATGAAACTTTCTACCGAATTCCTATGGGAGATAATGCCCATGCCGAAGCTTTAGCAGAACTTGCTAAAGAAATGACATGTCCCCCAGAGGATTCCATTGAAGTCATAGTGCAAGGAAGATGAGTCTTGTCTCAGATTGAATTCGAAACTCTACACAAGCTTGGAAAAGAAGAAAAAATAAATGCAGTTGCATGCATCAACCAATATTGGTGGAAGCCATTAATAGATTATTTGCATACTGGAAAGCTCCTAAAAGACAAGTCTGAGGTGCACCACATAACAAGAAGGGCTATGTCTTAAGCCCTGATGGGAAATTTTCTTTACAGAAGATCATTCGACCAGATGTGGCTGCGGTGTTTGAGCAGAGACGAAGCACGAAATATTGTCAAAGAGGTACATGCCAGATTGTGTGGCGCTCACTAGTCAAGGTCGAAAATGAATATAAAGATAAAAAAACTCGGGTATTATTGGCCAACAATGATGTCCGATTGCATGGATACAGCCAGAAGATGTCACAATTGCCAAGTTCATGGGGTAATCTTACACCAGCCTCCGATTGTGCTATAACCAACTGTTGCTTCATGGCCATTCGAGTGTTGGGGCACGTACATAATAGGTTTGATAGACCCTCCATCTTCCAGAGGACACGGGTTTATACTTGTCGCTATAGATTACTTCTCCAAATGGGCAGAGGCAATACTGTTATGTGAGTTTACGACACCACGTCCTTCTTTTTTTAAAAAGCCAAATCATCTACCATTTTGGAGTACCACAAAGAATAATTTCTGACAATGGAATAACTTTCAGAATTACAAAGATCAACAATTTTATCAAATGACATGAGATAGAATGGAGATACTCTAGAATTTACTATCCCAGAGCAAATGGCATGATTGAGGCTTTCAACAAAACACCGGTACAGATTTTGAAGAAAACACTAGCTGAAAACAAAAGGGATTGGCACAACAAACTATTAGAAGGCTTATGGGCCTACCAGACGACTTTCAAGACTCTCACTCAGTGTACACCCTATATGCTCGTCGACCGCAACTTTGTATATGCTTAAAAATATATGTATTTAATACTGCTGCTAAAAGATTTAATTCCTCAGCAACTGTACCAAAATTTTAATAACAATTATATATTCGATAAATATGGACGTAATTATTATTCAATAATTGTAAAGCCACACTTATTAACGCAAGTATATGTATCACTCAAGTAATATAGAGCTCTAATGGAGTCCTAGATATCGATCCCACAAGGAGTAAGATTAGAACTACAAACTAAGATTTTAGAGAAGCAATACTTTAATCACAACAACGAAGTTCAATTTTCTTATTTATCACTAATAGGCAATTGAAATAAATATGTAATTTTAATAACTATTAAATAACTAATTATACTCATGAAGTTTCGAATGTGATGTTCAATATATAAGAAAGCATCTTTATCCTTGTTAAGAAATTATAGTGAATGGATGAAGTGAATTAGTTCAAATTATATTATGCCAAATATGAGCATACATATTCTTTACCATTTGGTCCAGACATAAAAAATATTGACTAATCCTACACTTGTTTACTGAAGCTGCGGCTAGGCTGAGAGGATACCGAATAAAGAACATTGACTAATCCTATGCTTGGTTACTGAATCTACAGCTAGGCTGGGAGGATACCGGATCACTTCGGAGCTCCCACGTTTCCCTCACCTGAGGGCTAACATCTACACTTCAGCACCCAAATGATAAGGCCGAAGTGGAGATTTTAGTCTGTCACTCTAAAATCTCTAATTCTACGCTCGATAATTTTAATTCCCTATTTATTTGCACCCAACTTTCAAGGGCTTTGACCTCCCTAAATCTTGGATTTAATCTTCACTTTAGTTGTAAGACTCAACATATTTTAACAATCAATTGGCTAGATTGAAAGTAAATTAAGATTGAAGTGAAAAGATCATCACAATTTCTTAAACATTTTCATGGCTTCAGCAATTCAAATCACCATTTCACAAATCTCAAGAAAAGGAGAAAGATAGAGAAAACTACTCAGATCTCATAGGGAAAACACAACAAAACACGAAATTCATATAAAAAATCAAAGTCATACAAACTATAACAATAAATAAACTTATCTCTAATTTCTCCCAAAGAAAACTCCTCAAAGTTCCTCTGAATCTCTTCATTTCTCAGCACACAAAATTCCTCTTTGAAGCGGCAAGGAGGAAGAAATCTCTCACTTTCCCTCCACTTTTACAATCTCTCGAAGAATTCCTCACAATTTTGACACTCTAGTAAATTCTCTATACAATAATGGAACCTCTCTAACCTTCAGGACCTCTAGAGTCTCCTCAATTTTCAGCCAAAATCTTCTTTTAAAGTTGTGGATGAGCTTTTCCCATAGTTGCCTAAGCATCCCTTCAAAATTTGTGCTTATCCAAAGCCTAGTTGGTCATAAGAGCCGAGCTCATCGTCGGCGGCTTCGAGGGTGCTGTCGGTGGACCTTCTTAATAAATTAATTATGTACTCTCGAGAAAATCTCACCATCGGTGTGGTCGATGGCGTTATCAGCGTCCTAGTTCAATTCTTCACATTTTGGTCCTTTTTGCTCCAAATTTGCTCCTTTTTGCATCTTTTTGCTCTAGTGACTATTTCATCATTTCTACAACAAAATATAAAAAATACTTTCTTTTAAATGCAATATTATAAAAAAAAGGTATGAAAATATCAACATATTTTCCTTTGGTCAAAATTACCCAAACTTAACTATTACTTATCCTCAAGTTATTTTAGCACTATATAAAAGTTATGATCTATTGTAGTAAAGTTTTAATTTAGAAATACAATAAGTTTGATTCAAATAAATATCATAGTGAGATTTTTAGAAAAAAAATCAAGTAATTGAATTAACTCTGTAGCCACAAGATTATCTAGTCATCAAGTTTAAGAGTTCTAATCTTCTATTCATTTCAAGAATGACTATATTTTGCAATATTAAGTCACTTAGAATATTCAAATGATAGGAACTTCATGAGAACACTACTAGTAAAAGATCTATTTCATAAATATAAGTTCAGCAATGTATTTAAGTATTCCTTTAGGTAGGTCCAGTGAAGCCAATTTTTGATTAGGCATATCCTCAAGCTTCTCCTCACTTTTAATTTTTTTCCTTTCTTTCTTTTCTCTTTTTCATTTGGATTGTTTTCAATCCTATATATTTTTCTTTTCTTTTCAGGGATTGTTTTCAATCCTTACTTTTTCCTTTTTCAAGTGAGGATTACTATATTTGGATATCCTTTAATGATTTTGAACATCGCCTTTCTTTTCCAAAATTTGAAACACAAAGTATTCCTTTACCTTATACATATTTCATATAAGTTCATAACTGTTACATCATTGAGCCCCAATCTTTTCTTCTCAAATGAATTTCCAAGATTCTTAATAATAACTGTTACATCATTGAGCCCCAATCTTTTCTTCTCAAATGAATTTCCAAGATTCTTAATACTTTTATAGTTTTCTTTACTTTAAATAGTTAACTATAGTCTTATTCTCTTATACTAAATATCTTAAGTAATAGTTTCCTTTACTTTAAATAGTTAACTATAGTCTTATTCTCTTATACTAAATATCTTAATTTACAAAATTAATTTTTCTTAAGTCAAAATTAATTTTCATTACAGTTAACTATAATCTTATTCTCTTATACTAAATATCTTAAGTTATCATAGCTTTTACATCATTGAGCCCCAATCTTTTCTTCTCAAATAAATTTCCAGATTATTAACACTTCAAAATATAGTGTCCTTTACTTTAAATAGTTAACTATAATCTTATTCTCTTATACTAAATATCTTAAGTTACAATATTATTTTTTATTTTTACTTTAAATAGTTAACTATAATCTTATTCTCTTATACTAAATATCTTAAGTTACAAAATTAATTTTTGTTATCTTTTCTTCTCAAATGAACTTCCAAATTCTTAATACTTCAAAATATAGTTTCCTTTACTTTAGTAGTTCTTCTCAAATGAATTTCCTGATTCTTAATACTTCAAAATATAGTTTCCTTTACTTTAAATAGTTGACTATAGTCTTATTCTCTTATACTAAATATCTTAATCTACAAAATTAATTTTCCTTACAAAATCTATAAATCTTATTCTCTTATACTAAATATCTTAAGTTACAAAATTAATTTTCATTACAAGACTATAATCTTATTCTCTTATACTAAATATCTTATGTTACAAAATTAATTTTCATTACAAAAATTTTTCTTTAAATCTACCATAATATTTAAATAGCTACAAAATATAGTTACCTGAATTAAATTCAATACAAAAAATTCTATTAATAATTTTAAAAATTAATAGAGGACATCTAATAGTTAATCTTTTTCTTCCCTCCCCCAAACTTAAAATTTTCAATATGAAATAATACAGGTGGAAAGAAAAACTCTAAATATAAATCATACCTCAGCATTTTAGGTATTTTCAGCATTTTGAAATTTTGCAGGCCTTCTTAAAATTTATACTTCACCAGATCTATAATATTAGGATCTTTCTACAAATATAAATCATTAGAGAAATTTTTGGGTAATGAAATTTTGAAAGTTTTCAGAACACATATAAATCATTAGAGTTGATGCAGGCGGCATTAAATTCAACAGGAAATCCCCGCACTTTAACGATTCCATCTTCAGAATAGATTATATTGGCATGAACTCCTTCACAACATTTGCATCAGCTTTATTGGTGGTGTAACAAAAGTTTTCCCACCTCCGATCGGCAATAACTCTTTCAATTTCTCCTCTCGGACTATCAAAAACTCGATCTTGTATACACTTCTTTGCTTTAAATACTGAAGTAAATCTTGATTGAGCCTTTGTATTGACGAAGAGAGAGTCGTCTAACTCAATTCGTCTCTTTTGATGTGGAGTCATTTCAATCTAATCACAATTATAAAAAAAATTCTAAAATTTACTTCAAATATGTAAGTAATGGCTTCTAATAGTAATTCTAAGAGTTCAACACTAAGATCCATGAATTTCTTCACAAATTTTCTTTCCATTCTCAAAATTTTTGGATCTCCTCAATGTGGAAGAAATCCATGGTAAAATAAAAAATTTTTAACTATATTTTTAACTTGGAGCGAAGCTCTTACCTAGAGATGATCAATTCTGGTGTCAAAAAGCCTTGAAATCGCCTCCTAATCCAAGATCTCTCAAACCCGAGGTTGAAAATTGCATTTTTCGGAGGAAGAGGATAATGAATAGTGGCAGTTAACTGGTCAGAATAGAGGTTAAAGGTGTCTTTTTGCAATCTCACCATCGGCGAGCTCTATTGAAATTTAAATTAAACTCTCGGGAAAAATCCACCGTTGGCGGTGTTAAGGGTGCCATAGGCGAGCTCTACTAATTTTGGTTCAAATCCTGGATTTTTGGGATTTCGATAATTTCAAGCCTTAACAACATCCTTTCAATCATTATAGACATAATTTTAAGTAACTAAATGATGTACCTATCACAAAAAAACTTTCACAACACAAAACATCACTTTTATATATAAATTCCAAGGGGTACAATATATGTTATATAACACACCTATGTTTGGTATTTTCTCAACCTCAATAAATTAATTCAGCGTCGCAATCCAAGCCACAACACTCAAAATGCTGAAAATAAAACATCCTATGCTTAGTCTCAACTATACAGAGATTTAAAAGCACAATTCTAAAGCAAAGCAAATGTAAAGTTCAAATTACATAGACAGACATGTAGTAATATAAATCTACTATTCATTAGATTCGATACTAGATTCTCATCACCCATTGATTGCACATGAACGAAGAGGTTGTAGAAGGGTCGGAATGGAAATTCTTCAAACAGGTAGCAAGGTAAATCTACTATTCTTCAGATTCAGTGCTAGATTCTCCTCTGAGATCACCCGATTGCACATGAACGAAGAGGTTGTAGAAGGGTCAGATCTTCAGTAGAATCCTCTTCTATCAATTTCATCCTCCTCATCAGCCATATCAAACTATCTTCAAAACGTCCAGAGTGCTCAAAATGTTCTTTCATCCTCTAGTCAAGATGATTGAAGAAATCAGAGATATTATTAATCGCATTCATGACATTTTGTACCTTCTTGTCCAATTTCTTGATTCTGCGTAGGATCACCAGAGTCTTGTCAGGAATTAAGGGTTGAACTAGTAGTGAGTTTCTGAGATGATTGATCTACTATAATGGCCATGTCATTTTCATCTTCAAAAGCTGGGAATCTCTCAGTTAGGTCCAAAGTACATTTTCCCAATTTTTGTAGGACACTTGGAACTGACTGCAAAGTGAGAAAATTATGAAGAGTATCCAACCCCATAAGTTGATCCATGAACGATCAGACTCAAAACTGACTTCATAATTATTGATCCAATATCGATCGGCACTCCCCTTTGGATGCAATAATTCATAATAATACTTTCCTTAGAAACTTTGCTAACCTTCACTATCGGTAACAATTTAGCATAAATGAGAAAGTGCCGGTGTTTTGAAATGGGATTTAGGAGTGTCGTAGAAAAACTAACATACCTGTTTTCTCTCATTTCCCAGTCTTCAGTTTCGTCAGTTAAATATTGATAAATTTCATTCATTTGGTTCTTGTTGTGGCGAAGTTGGAATAGTGGTAGACATAAACATTCTCAATCATGTATAATTCATGTGCAAGAGTGAAAGTGATCCATCTACCTCGTACATAAACGACTCCCTGGTTGATTCTGTGCAAATTTGCATAAAATTCTTTCACTATGGGAACAACCACGGCGGCGGTAGTATAACACAACACTTCCCATCTTTGCTGCACTATTATCTCTTCAATTACCGTAGAGGGATTATTCAATCCTTGATTTACAAATCCTCGTTCCTTGATTAATCTTTTCTTTGTCAGTAACTTGTTGAAGATTCGCTGCGCTTCCGCACTAGTAAACTTTTGCCGATTGAAAACTCGCATTTTGGGATTATTAGGGGAATTGGACGCCATAAGAATAAAATTGGTGGAGTTTTACTTCATTTTTGGGGAAATATGACTTTACGAATCAAATTTGGGAGTTAAAAAGAGTAACTCCCGCCCAAAAACTGCCAAAAACTGCCATTCAAACTCCAGAAATTGCCTTCTCACCGGACTCACGAGAAAAACCCCGTCGCCACTGGTGTCGATGGCGCCGTCGATGCCCAAGGTAAATATTGCACTGTTTTTCTCTGNCTTTAGGTAGGTCCAGTGAAGCCAATTTTTGATTAGGCATATCCTCAAGCTTCTCCTCACTTTTAATTTTTTCCTTTCTTTCTTTCCTCTTTTTCATTTGGATTGTTTTCAATCCTATATATTATTCTTTTTTTTTCAGGGATTGTTTTCAATCCTTACTTTTTCCTTTTACAAGTGAAGATTACTATATTTGGATATCCTTTAATGATTTTGAACATCACCTTTCTTTTCCTAAATTTGAAACACAAAGTATTCCTTTACCTTATACATATTTCATAGCTTTTACATCATTGAGCCTCAATCTTTTCTTCTCAGATGAATTTCCAGATTCTTAATACTTCAAAATATAGTTTCCTTTACTTTAAATAGTTAACTATAATCTTATTCTCTTATACTAAATATCTTAAGTTACAAAATTAATTTTTATTACAAGACTATAATCTTATTCTCTTATACTAAATATCTTATGTTACAAAATTAATTTTCATTACAAAAATTTTTCTTTAAATCTACCATAATATTTAAATAGCTACAAAATATAGTTACCTGAATTAAATTCAATACATAAAATCCTATTAATAATTTTTAAAAATATTGAAATAGAGGACATCTAATAGTTAATCTTTTTCTTCTCTCCCCCAAACTTAAATTTTTCAATATGAAACAATACAGGTGGAAAGAAAAACTCCAAATATAAATCATACCTCAGCATTTTAGGTATTTTCATCATTCTGAAATTTTGCAGGCCTTCTTAAAATTTATACTTCACCAGATCTATAATATTAGGAGCTTTCTACACATTTAAATCATTAGAGAAATTTTTGGGTAATGAAATTTTGAAAGTTTTTAGAACACATAAATCATTAGAGTTGATGCAGGCGGCATTAAATTCAACAGGAAATCCCCGCACTTTAACAATTCCATCTTCAGAATAGATTACATTGGCATAGAACTCCTTCACAACATTTGCATCAGCTTTATTGGCGGTGTAACAAAAGTTTTTCCACCTCCTATCGACAATAACTCTTTCAATTTCTCCTCCCGGACTCTCAAAAACTCGATCTTGTATACACTTCTTTCCTTTAAATACTGAAGTAAATATTGATTGAGCCTTTGTATTGACGAAGAGAGAGTCGTCTAACTCAATTCATCTCTTTTGATGTGGAGCCATTTCAATCTAATCACAATTATAAAAAAAATTCTAAAATTTACTTCAAATATGTAAGTAATGGCTTCCAATAGTAATTCTAAGAGTTCAACACTAAGATCCATGAATTTCTTCCAAAATTTTCTTCACATTCTCAAAAATTTTGGATCTCCTCAATGTGGAAGAAATCCATGGTAAAAATCAAATATTTTTAACTATATTTTTCACTTAGAGTGAAGCTCTTACCTAGAGATGATCAATTCTGGTGTCAAAAAGCCTTGAAATTGCCTCCCAATCCAAGATCTCTCAAGCCCGAGGTTGCAAATTGCATTTTCCGGAGGAAGGGGATGATGAATAGTGGCAGTTGACTGGTCAAAATAGAGGTTAAAGGTGTCTTTTCGCGATCTCACTGTCGGCGCGCCCTATTGAAATTTAAACAAAACTCTCGGGAAAAATCCACTGTTGGCGGTGTTAAGGGTGCCATAGGCGAGCTCTACTGATTTTGGTTCAAATTTTGGATTTTTGTGATTTTGATAATTTGAAGCCTTAACAACATCCTTTCAATCATTGTAGACATAATTTTAAGTAACTAAATGATGTACCTATCACAAATAAACTTTCACAACACAAAACATCACTTTTATATATAAATTCAAAGGGGTACAATATATGTTACATAACACACCTAAGTCATTTTCTCAACCTCAACACATTAATTCAGCGTCGCAATCCAAGCCACAACACTCAAAATGCTAAAAACAAAAGNAAGGGGTACAATATACGTTATATAACACACCTAAGTTTGGTATTTTCTCAACCTCAATACATTAATTCAGCGACGCAATTCAAGCCACAACACTCAAAATACTGAAAATAAAACATCCTATGCTTAGTCTCAACTATACAGAGATCTAAAAGCACAATTCTAAAGCAAAGCAAATGTAAAGTTCAAATTACATAGACAGACAGGTAGTAATATAAACCTACTATTCATTATATTCAGTACTCGATTCTCCTCTGAGATCACCCATTGATTGCACATGAACGAAGAGGTTGTAGAAGGGGTACCTCTGAGATCACCCATTGATTGCACATGAATGAAGAGGTTGTAGAAGGGTTGGAATGGAAATCACCCATTGATTGCACATGAACGAAGAGGTTGTAGAAGGGTCGGAATGGAAATTCTTCAAACAGGTAGCAAGGTAAATCTACTATTCTTCAGATTCAGTGCTAGATTCTCCTCTGAGATCACCCGATTGCACATGAACGAAGAGGTTGTAGAAGGGTCATCTTCAGTAGAATCCTCTTCTATCAATTTCATCCTCCTCATCAGCCATATCAAACTATCTTCAAAACGTCCAGAGTGCTCAAAATGTTCTTTCATCCTCTAGTCAAGATGATTGAAGAAATCAGAGATATTATTCATCGCATTCATGACATTTTGTACCTCCTTCTCCAATTTCTTGATTCTGCGTAGGATCACCAGAGTCTTCTCAGGAATTAAGGGTTGAACTAGTAGTGAATTCTGAGATGATTGATCTACTATAATGGCCATGTCATTTTCATCTTCAAAAGCTGGGAATCTCTCAGTTAGGTCCAAAGTACCTTTTCCCAATTTTTGTAGGACACTTGGAACTGACTGCAAAGTGAGAAAATTGTGAAGAGTATCCAACCCCATAAGTTGATCCATGAACGATCAGGCTATAACTGACTTCACAATTATTGATCCAATATCGATCGGCAGTCCCCTTTGGATGCAATAATTCATAATAATAATTTCTTTAGAAACTTTGCTAACCTTCTTTATCGGTAACAATTTAGCATAAATGAGAAAGTGCCAGTGTTTTGAAATGGGATTTAGGAGTGTCGTAGAAAAACTAACATACCTGTTTTCTCTCATTTCCCAGTCTTCAGTTTCGTCCGTTAAATATTGATAAATTTCATTCATTTGGTTTCTTGTTGGGGCGAAGTTGGAATAGTGGCAGACATAAACATTCTCAATCATGTATAATTCATGTGCAGGAGTGAAAGTGATCCATCTACCTCGTACATAAACGACTCCCTAATTGATTCCGTGCAAATTTGCATAAAATTCTTTCACCACAGGAACAACCACGGCGGCGGTAGTATAGCACAACACTTCCCATCTTTGTCGCACTATCATCTCTTCAATTGCCGTAGAGGGATTATTCAATCCTTGATTTACGAATCGTTGTTCCTTGATTAATCTTTTCTTTGTCAGTAACTTGTTGAAGATTCATTGCGCTTTCGCACTAATAAACTTTTGCCATTTGAAAACTCGCATTTTGGGATTATCAGGGGAATTGGACGCCATAGGAATAAAATTTGTGGAGTTTCACTTCATTTTTGGGGAAATATGACTACAAATCAAATTTGGGAGTTAAAAAGGGTAACTCCCGCCCAAAAACCGCCAAAAACTGCCATTCAAACTCCAGAAACCACCATCTCGCCGGACTCACGAGAAAAACCCGTTGCCACTGGTGTCGATGTCGCCGTCGATGCCCAAGGTAAAAATTGCACTGTTTTTCTCTAGTTCGAATACATTTCAATTTTTCTTTATGGATCCAATTCTTATGATGATTCAAGGGTAAATAAGATTAGTAGAGCTTAATACTACCACAAATTAACTATAATTTCAAATAAAAACTACTATAATCGTAATAAAAATAAAGATAAATATGAGTTGCCTCCCATAAAGTGTTTGGTTTAACGTCGTTAGCTTGACCTATTTAGGTGTTATTCAGGTTGACTGATCATTAAAACCTCTTTAAAATTTGGTCTTTTAACCTTAAAATATGGTTTTAATCTGTGTCCATTTACTTTAAATCTATTTCCAGTCTTCTGAGCTTCAATTTCAACAGCTCTGTAATTATAAACTTCAGTCATAGTAAAGGATCCTAACCAACGAGACTTCAATTTCCCAGGGAATAACTTCAGGCTAGTGTTGTAAGAAAACTTCTTATCCTGGTTCAAAGTTCTTTTGGTTAATCTTCCGATCATGCCATAACTTTAGTTTCTCCCTATAATTTCTGTCATTATGATAAGGTTCTTTTTTTAATTCTTCCAATTCATTTAATTGTAACAATTTCTTCTTACCAACATCTTTCAAATTATAGTTGAATTCTTTAATCGCCCAATATGTTTTATGCTCTAATTCTACATGTAAGTGACAAGAATTTCCAAAAATCAGTCTGTAAGGAGTCATTCTAAAAGAAGTTTTATAAGCAGTTTTGTAAGCCCATAATGCGGTCTCCACTCTAGTGGACCAATCTACTTTACTATGGTTTACAGTTTTTTTAAGTATTTGTTTAATCTCTATATTAGAAACTTCGGCTAACCCACTGGTTTGAGAATGATAGGCAGTAGAGATTCTATGAATAATATTAAACTTTTTTGCCAATCTCTGAATATATTTATTCCTAGAATAGGATCCTCCGTCAGTGATAATCATTCCGCATTCCGTATCTAGTGAAAATATTTTTCATTAAAAATCTTGAAACACTTTTAGCATCACAAAGAGGTAAAGCTTGTGCTTCATTCCACTTAGAAACATAGTATACTAAAATTAATATATATAAGTTCCCAAATAAAGGAATAAATAGTCCCATTAAATCTAATCTCCAAACGTTAAAGATCTCAACTTCTAACATGAAATTTAGAGACATTTCATTTCTTCTAGATATATTGCCTACTCATTGACATCAATCGTAAGTTCTTATATATTTATAAACATCTCTAAAGATAGTAAGCCAATAAAATCCAGCTTGTAAAATTTTATAAGCAGTTATATCAATCCCAAAATGTCCTCCAAATTCAGAATCATGACATTTCTGAATGATCAGCTCAACTTCTTCATAAAGTACACATCTTCTCATAATCAGATCCTTACATTGTTTATATAAATAAGGCTCATCCCAAAAACATGCTTTCTCTTCATGAATGAACTTCCTTTTTGGTTGTAATGTCAGCATAGGTGGCAAAATATCACTTACAATATAATTAACAATATCAACATACCATGGTATTTTCCACTCATTAATACTACAAAGTTGTTCATCAAGGAAACTATTTGTAATTTCATTTTCTATGTCAGATAATTCATGGTTTTCTAATCTCAACAAATGATCAACAAATTGATTATCAGTTCCCTTTCTATCAATGACCACAAGATCAAATTCTTGCATCAAAAGTATCCATCTGATCAACCTTGGTTTGACATCCTTCTTTTACATTAGAAATTTAATAGCAGAGTGATCAGCGTGCACAACACATTTAACTTAAATTAAATAAGATCTAAATTTATCTAAAGTATACACAATGGCCAGCAACTCTTTTTCAGCAACAATATAGTTAATTTGTGGAACATTAAGAGTTTTACTAGCGTAATATATAACTTTAAAAATCTTTTCATTCCTTTGCCCAAGAACAACTCCTAACCTCTCTTACACTAATAGAAGGTGTTAGTTTAGATATAACTTGAATTATTGCAGGGTCTGCTTCCATACCATCTTTTGAAATTTTATGCCCTAACACAATTCCTCTTGTAACCATAAATTGACATTTCTTTCAATTCAGAACAGAATTAGTTCTTTCACATAACTCTGAAACTTTTTCAAGATAATTTAAGCATGCGTCGAATGATGGTCCAAATACCGAGAAATCATCCATAAATACTTCCAATCCATCATCAATTTACTTACTAAATATGGACATCATACATCTCTGGAATGTTACAGGGGCATTACATAATCCAAAAGACATTCTTCAAAAAGAAAAAGTTCCAAAAGGACTAGTAAATGTTGTCTTTTCTTGATCCTCATGAGCAATAGAAATTTGATGGTAACCGATATATCCATCTAAAAAACAAAAATATTTGTGCCTAGCAAGTTTATCTACTATATGGTCTAAAAAGAGTAAAGGGAAGTAATCTTTCTTGGTGGTAGTGTTTAATTTTCAATAATCAATGCAAATACGCCACCCAGTAACTTGTATAATAGGTATTAATTTAATATTTTTTTTTCTCAACAGTCACTCCTCCTTTCTTAGGAACACAATGAATTGGACTTACCCACGTACTATCTGAAATATGATATATAATTCTATTGTTTAACAATTTCAAAATTTCCTTCTTAATTACTTCTTTCATCTTTGGATTTAATCTCCTTTGTGGATCAACTCTTGGTTTATGTTGTTCATCTAATATAATTCTATGCATACAGATCAAAGGACTTATTCCCTTAATATCAGCTAACACCCAACCAAAAACTTTCTTATATCCTTTCAATGTATCTAACAGTCTTTGCTCTTGCAAATCATTTAATTTTAAAGATATAATAGCAGGTAATGTAGATAAGTCTCCCAAAAACACATACTTCAAGTGGTTAGGCAATATTTTTAACTCAAGTTCAGGTGGTTTTATAATTGATTCTTGCAAATCATTTAATTCTGAAGACATAATAACAGGTAATGTAGATGAGTCTCCCAAAAATACATACTTCAAGTGGCTAGGTGTATTTTCAACTCAAGTTCAGGTGGTTTTATAATTGATGGAACTAGATTCTTATCAGCATTTTTTGTAATATCCAACATCTCAAATCTTTCATAATTGACGGAAATAGATTCTTATCAGCATTTTCCGTAATATCCAGCATCTCAAATCTTTCCTAAATATAATCTAATTCTTCATTTTCTAATTCATCCAACATAACTTCATCACTCTCTTCAAAGAATATTTCCTGAACATAATCTAATTCTTCATTTTCTAATTCATCCAGAATAACTTTATCACTATCTTCAAATTATCTTTCTCTTCAAAATGTTCTTTAAAATGTTCTTTCAATAGATGTTCACTAATTTCCATGCGAAAACATTCATTATCTCTTTCCACAGCATGGTATTTCATAGATTTATCAGTGTTAAAAGTCACTTCTAGATCGTTAACTCTCATAGTTAATTCTCCTTTGTGAACATCTATCATAGCTTTTCCAGTAGCTACAAATGGTCTCCCTAAAATGATAGGTATTTCTTTATCTTCCCCTATCTATCATAGCTTTTCCAGTAGCTAAAAATGGTCTCCCTAAAATGATAGGTATTCCTTTATATTCCTCATATCTATCATAGCTTTTCCAGTAGCTAAAAATGGTCTCCCTAAAATGATAGGTATCTCTTTATCTTCCTCCATATCAAACAATGAAATCCATAGGAAAGATAAATTTATCCACTTTTACTAACACATCTTCTATAACTTGCTTAGGATATGTAACTGAACGATCCGCTAACTGAAGAGTTACAGAAGTTGGTGAGACTTCTCCTAATCCTAATCTTTTGAAAATTGATAGAGGCATAAGGTTAATGTTAGCTCCTAAATCACATAAAGCTCTTCCATAAAATTTTTCACCTATAGCACACGGTACAGTGAAACTGCGAGGATCTTTTAATTTTTCGGGAAGCTTTTTCTGAAAAAATTACACTACACTTTAAATTGCACTACACTCTTCGCTAAGTGCAACAGCCTCATTATCAATGAACTTCCTTTTCTTGTTCAAATTGCACTGCACTCTTCGCTAAGTGCAACAGTTTTGTTATCCGTGAACTTCCTTTTCTTGTTCAGTATATCTTTCATAAATTTCACATAATTGGGCATCTACTCTAAAGCTTCTACGAAGGGAATGTTTACATCTTTCATAAACTTCACATAATTGGGCATTTGCTCTAAAGCCTCTACGAAAGGAATATTTACTGTTAATTTCTTAAGAATTTCTATAAACTTGGTCTTTCATAAATTTCACATAATTGGGCATTTGCTCTAAAGCTTCTACGAAGGGAATATTTACAGTTAACTTCTTAAGAATATCTAAAAATTTGGAAAATTGTTTATTCTGTTTGTATTGCTTCAATCTTTTAGGAAACAGTGGAGGTTTCTTCATAGTAATTTTCATTGGTGTAAGTGGATATTCTAAATCTGGGTATTCATGATCCTTTTCTTTGCTGGTATCCACTTTCTCTTTTTCAGTTTTCGTTTCCTTTTGTGCCCATGTTTCCAATTCTTGTCCACTTCACTCTTTTTCAATTTTAGTTTCTTTTTGCACCCTTGTTTCCAATTCTTTTCCACTTTGTAATTCAATCGACTTTTATCTATTTTTTCCTTGATCTTTAGGATTTGGTTCCACAGTACTAGGAAAAGTTCCTAATATTCGGTTACTAAGAGCAGTAGCGATATGTCCTAATTGGTTTTCAATATTCTTAACATCAGTTCCTTGATTTTGTAATTGATTTCCTTAAATTTGTAAATGATTTCCTTGATTATGCAATTGTTGACCCATGTTTAATATCAACTCTTCCATAAAAACCTTCTTCTCCTTAATTTGAGTGTTACTGTTAAATCTTGGAGGATAAGAATGATCTATAGTTAACATTTCCTTGGTTGGATGAATTTCCTAATGGGTTCACTGGGTTGTTTGTCCTTCCATAGATAACTTCTTCTCCTTAATTTGAGTATTATATAAGAAGGTATAATTAATATTTCCTTGGTTGGATGTTTGCCCATTGTTGATTTGTAGAAGAATTGTTATTCCAATTAAAATTTGGATGATTCTTCATTGCCCATTGTTGATTTGTAGAAGAATTGTTATTCCAATTAAAATTTGGATGATTCTTCCAAACTGGGTTACAATAGTTCCCCATTGTTGATTTGTAGAAGAATTGTTATTCCAATTAAAATTTGGATGATCTTCCAACTTACATTGTTGATTTGTAGAAGAATTGTTATTCCAATTAAAATTTGGATGATTCTTCCAACCTGTTATAAAAGTTCGAATAAGTGTTGTTGGGTCTATTAATAACATTTAAAGTTTCATATGAAGGTTGAACATTCACAAATTGCCCAGATGAATTCTCTTCCATCATAAGAGGTGTTGAAGTATAATTCATCCCATAATGATCTAATTTCTTTGATATTGCAGGAATCTGTGAAGCCAACATATATATTGCATCAATCATGGATACTAGCTACTCTTTTAGGATTTACCCATTCAGAGGGTCATTGAAAATTGTTGGTCATGATCTAATTTCTTTGATATTGCGGTAATCTGCGAAGCTAACATAGATATTACATCAGAATCGTGGATACTAGCTACTCTTTTAGGATTTACCCGCTCAGAGGGCCATTGAAAATTGTTGGTAGCAATATCTTTTTAGGATTTACCCTTTCAGAGGGCCATTGAAAATTATTGGTAGCCATCTCTTCTATTAACAAATAAGCCTCATCAAAAGGTTTTAACATTAACGAACCACCAACCGTAGCATCTATAATCGATCTAAGTGATCCCACTAATCCATTATAAAATGTTTGAATTATCAGCCAATCTGGTAACGAATGATGAAGACTTCCTAAGAAGATCTTTAAATCTCTCCTAACCTTCGTATATTGACTCTCCATCAATTTGACAAAATGATGTTATGCTAAGAAGATCTTTAAATCTCTCCCAAGCTTCGTATATTGACTCTCCATCAATCTGACAGAATGATGTTATGTCCATTATAAAAAGTTTGAATTATCAACCAATCTGGTAACGAATGATGAGGGCATTTCTTAATAGGATCTTTAAATCTCTCCCAAGCTTCATATATTGACTCTCCATCAATCTGACAGAACAATGTTTTGTCATTTCTAAGTTTAGCAGTTTTTTATGGAGGGAAATATTTGGATAAAAATTTCTGTGACATTTCTCCCCAAGTTCTAATAGATCTTGGTGCTAACAAATTTAACCACATCGTAGCCTTATCCCTCAAAGAAAAAGAAAAAGTCTAAGTCTAACAACATCATTTGAGACTCTGTCATATTTAAAAGTAGCACACAGTTCTAAAAAACTAGCGAGGTGTAAATTAGGATTTTCTTTTGGTGTAACTCTAAAGTAGCACACAGTTCTAAAAAACTAGCGAGGTGTAAGTTAGAATCTTCATTTGGTGTACCTCCGTGATTGTTTGTACCCATTTGGATAATAGCAGGTTTAAGCTCAAATGAATTAGCAGCTACATCAGGATTTTGGATTGATAAGTGAATTATGCGATGTGTAAATTAGGATCTTCATTTGGTGTACCTCCGAATTGATTATTTTGTACCATTTAGATAATAGCAAGTTCAAGCTCAAATGAATTAGCAGCTACATCAGGATTTTGGATAGATAAGTGAATCTCATCTGCTGTAATCTTCATTTGGTGTACCTCTGAATTGATTATTTTGTACCATTTGGATAATAGCAGGTTTAAGCATTCATTTGGTGTACCTCCGAATTGATTGTTTTGTACCATTTGGATAATAGCAGGTTTAAGATTTAAATTAGGATCTTCATTTGGTGTACCTTTGAATTGATTATTTTGTACCATTTGGATAATAGTAGGTTTAAGCTCAAATGAATTAGTAGCTACATCAGGATTTTGGATAGATAAGTGAATTTCATCTGCTGTAGGATTTGCATAATCTCCTAGGGGTCTAGGTTGANAATATGGTTTTAATCTGTGTCCATTTACTTTAAATCTATTTTCAGTCTTCTGATCTTCAATTTCAACAGCTCTGTAATTATAAACTTCAGTCACAGTAAAGGATCCTAACCAACGAGACTTCAATTTCCCAAGGAATAACTTCAGCCTAGTGTTGTAAGGTAAAACATCTTATCCTGGTTCAAAGTTCTTTTAGTTAATCTTCCGATCATGCCATAACTTTAGTTTCTCTCTATAATTTCTGTCATTATCATAAGGAATCTTTCGATCATGCCATAACTTTAGCTTTTCCTTATAAATTCTATCATTATCATAAGATTGTTTAATTCTTCCAATTCATTTAATTGTAACAATCTCTTCTTACCAGCATCTTTCAAATTATAGTTGAATTCTTTAATCGCCCAATATGTTTTATGCTCTAATTCTACATGTAAGTGACAAGTCTTTCCAAAAATCAGTTTGTAAGGAGTCATTCTAAAAGGAGTTTTATAAGCAGTTTTGTAAGCCCATAATGCGGTCTCCACTCTAGTGGACCAATCTACTTTACTATGGTTTACAGTCTTTTTAAGTATTTGTTTAATCTCTATATTAGAAACTTCAGCTAACCCACTGGTTTGAGGATGATAGGCAGTAGAGATTCTATGAATAATATTAAACTTTTTTTGTCAATCTCTGAATATATTTATTCCTAGAATAGGATCCTACGTCAGTGATAATCATTCCAGGCATTCCATGTCTAGTGAAAATATTTTTCATTAAAAATCTAGAAACACTTTTAGCATCACAATGAGGTAAAGCGTGTGCTTCATTCCACTTAGAAACATAGTATACTAAAATTAATATATATAAGTTCCTAAATAAAGGAATAAATGGTCCCATTAAATCTAATCTCCAAACATCAAACATCTCAACTTCTAACATGAAATTTAGAGACATTTCATTTGTTCTAGATATATTGCCCACTCGTTGACATCAATTGCAAGTTTTTATATATTTATAAACATCTTTAAAGATAGTAGAATAGAATCCAGCTTGTAAAATTTTATAAGTAGTTTTATCAATCCCAAAATGTCCTCCAAATTTATCACAAGTCTTTATATATCTATAAACATCTCTAAATATAGTAGGCCAATAAAATCCAGCTTTTTCACAAGTTTTTATGTATCTATAAACATATCTAAAGATAGTAGGCCAATAAAATCCAACTTGTAAAATTTATTAAGCAGTTTTATTAATCCCAAAATGTCCTCCAAATTCAGAATCATGACATTTCTGAATGATCAGCTCAACTTCTTCATAAAGTACAGATCTTCTCATAATTACATCCTTACATTGTTTATATAAATAAGGCTCATCCCAAAAACATGCTTTCGCTTCATGAATGAACTTCCTTTTTGGTTTCAATGTCAGCATATGTGGCAAAATATCACTTACAATATAATTAACAATATCAACATACCATGGTATTTTCCACTCATTAATACTATAAAGTTGTTCATCAAGGAAACTATTTCTAATTTCATTGTCTATGTCAGATAATTCATGGTTTTCTAATCTCAACAAATGATCAGCAAATTGATTATCAGTTCCCTTTCTATCAATGACCACAAGATCAAATTCTTGCATCAAAAGTATCCATCTGATCAACCTTGGTTTGACATCCTTCTTTTACATTAGAAATTTAATAGCAGAGTGATCAGCGTGCACAACTCATTTAGCTTAAAATAAATAAGATCTAAATTTATCTAAAGCATACACAAAGGCCAGCAACTCTTTTTCAGTAACAGTATAGTTAATTTGTGCAACATTAAGAGTTTTACTAGCGTAATATATAACTTTAAAAATCTTTTCATTCCTTTGCCCAAGAACAACTCCTAACCTCTCTTACACTAATAGAAGGTGTTAGTTTAGATATAACTTGAATATTTGTAGGGTCTGCTTCCACACCATCTTCTGAAATTTTATGCCCTAGCACAATTCCTCCTGTAACCATAAATTGACATTTCTTTCAATTCAGAACAAGATTAGTTCTTTCACATAACTCTGAAACTTTTTCAAGATAATTTAAGCATGCGTCAAATGATGGTACAAATACCGAGAAATCATCCATAAATACTTCCAATCCATCATTAATTTACTCACTAAATATGGACATCATACATCTCTGGAATGTTGCAGGGGCATTACATAATCCAAAAGACATTCTTCAAAAAGAAAAAGTTCCAAAAGGACTAGTAAATGTTGTCTTTTCTTGATCCTCATGAGCAATAGAAATTTGATGGTAACAGATATATCCATCTAAAAAACAAAAATATTTGTGCCTAGCAAGTCTATCTACTATATGGTCTAAAAAGAGTAAAGGGAAGTAATCTTTCCTAGTGGTAGTGTTTAATTTTCAATAATCAATGCAAATACGCCACCCAGTAACTTGTATAATAGGTATTAATTCAATATTTTCTTTTTTCTCAATAGTCACTCCTCCTTTCTTAGGAACACAATGAATTGGACTTAGCCACGTACTATCTGAAATATGATATATAATTCTAGTGTTTAACCATTTCAAAATTTCCTTCTTAACTACTTACTTCATCGTTGGATTTAATCTCCTTTGTGGATCAAATCTTGGTTTATATTGTTCATCTAATATAATTCTATGCATACAGATCGAAGGACTGATTCCCTTAATATCAGCTAACACCCAACCAAAAACTTTCTTATATCCTTTCAATGTATCTAACAGTCTTTGCTCTTGCAAAACATTTAATTTTAAAGATATAATAATAGGTAATGTAGATAAGTCTCCCAAAAACACATACTTTTCTTGCAAATCATTTAATTCTGAAGACATAATAACAGGTAATGTAGATGAGTCTCCCAAAAATACATACTTCAAGTGGCTAGGTGTATTTTCAACTCAAGTTCAGGTGGTTTTATAATTGATGGAACTAGATTCTTATCAGCATTTTTTGTAATATCCAACATCTCAAATCTTTCATAATTGACGGAAATAGATTCTTATCAGCATTTTCCGTAATATCCAGCATCTCAAATCTTTCCTAAATATAATCTAATTCTTCATTTTTTAATTCATCCAAAATAACTTCATCACTCTCTTCAAATTGTTCTTTCTCTTCAAAATGTTCTTTAAAATGTTCTTTCAATAGATGTTCACTAATTTCCATGCGAAAACATTCATTATCTCTTTCCACAGCATGGTATTTCATAGATTTATCAATGTTAAAATTCACTTCTAGATCGTTAACTCTCATAGTTAATTCTCCTCTGTGAACATCTATCATAGCTTTTCTAGTAGCTACAAATGGTCTCCCTAAAATGATAGGTATTTCTTTATCTTCCCATCTATCATAGCTTTTCCAGTAGCTAAAAATGGTCTCCCTAAAATGATAGGTATTCCTTTATATTCCTCATATCTATCATAGCTTTTCCAGTAGCTAAAAATGGTCTCCCTAAAATGATAGGTATCTCTTTATCTTCCTCCATATCAAACAATGAAATCCATAGGAAAGATAAATTTATCCACTTTTACTAACACATCTTCTATAACTTGCTTAGGATATGTAACTGAACGATCCACTAACTGAAGAGTTACATAAGTTGGTGAGACTTCTCCTAATCCTAATCTTTTGAAAATTGATAGAGGCATAAGGTTAATGCTGGCTCCTAAATCACATAAAGCTCTTCCATAAAATTTTTCACCTATAGCACACGGTATAGTGAAACTGCGAGGATCTTTTAATTTTTCGGGAAGCTTTTTCTGAAAAATTACACTACACTCTTCGCTAAGTGCAATAGTTTTAAATTGCACTACACTCTTCGCTAAGTGCAACAGCCTCATTATCAATGAACTTCCTTTTCTTGTTCAAATTGCACTGCACTCTTCGCTAAGTGCAACAGTTTTGTTATCCGTGAACTTCCTTTTCTTGTTCAGTATATCTTTCATAAATTTCACATAATTGGGCATCTACTCTAAAGCTTCTACGAAGGGAATGTTTACATCTTTCATAAACTTCACATAATTGGGCATTTGCTCTAAAGCCTCTACGAAAGGAATATTTACTGTTAATTTCTTAAGAATTTCTATAAACTTGGTCTTTCATAAATTTCACATAATTGGGCATTTGCTCTAAAGCTTCTACGAAGGGAATATTTACACTTAACTTCTTAAGAATATCTAAAAATTTGGAAAATTGTTTATTCTGTTTGTGTTGCTTCAATCTTTGAGGAAACAGTAGAGGTTTCTCCATAGTAATTTTCATTGGTGTAAGTGGATATTCTAAATCTGGGTATTCATGATCCTTTTCTTTGCTGGTATCCACTTTCTCCTTTTCAGTTTTCGTTTCTTTTTATGCCCTTGTTTCTAATTCTTTTCCACTTCATAATTGTATCACTTTTATCTATTTTTTTACTTGATCTTTAGGATTTGGTTCCACAGTACTAGGAAAAATTCCTAATATTCGGTTACTAAGAACAGTAGCGATATGTCCTAATTGGTTTTTAATATTCTTAACAGCAGTTCCTTGATTTTGTAATTGATTTCCTTAAATTTGTAAATGATTTCCTTGATTATGCAATTGTTGACACATGTTTAATATCAACTCTTCCATAAAAACCTTCTTCTCCTTAATTTGAGTGTCACTATTAAATCTTGGAGGATAAGAAGGTCTATAGTTAACATTTCCTTGGTTGGATGAATTTCCTAATGGGTTCACTGGGTTGTTTGCCCATTGTTGATTTGTAGAAGAATTGTTATTCCAATTAAAATTTGGATGATTCTTCCAACCTGTTATAAAAGTTCGAATAAGTGTTGTTGGGTCTATTAATAACATTTAAAGTTTCATATGAAGGTTGAACATTCACAAATTGCCTAAATGAATTCCTTCCATCATAAGAGGTGTTGAAGAATAATTCATCCCATAATGATCTAATTTCTTTGATATTATAGGAATTTGCGAAGCCAACATATATATTGCATCAGAATCATGGATACTAGCTACTCTTTTAGGATTTACACTTTTAGAGGGCCATTGAAAATTATTGGTAGCCATCTCTTCTATTAACAAATAAGCCTCATCAAAAGGTTTTAACATTAACGAACCACCAACCGTAGCATCTATAATCGATCTAAGTGATCCCAGTAATCCATTATAAAATGTTTGAATTATCAGCCAATCTGGTAACGAATGATGAAGGCATTTCCCAAGAAGATCTTTAAATCTCTCCCAAGCTTCATATATTGACTCTCCATCAATCTGATAGAACAATTTTTTGTCATTTCTAAGTTTAGCAGTTTTTTATGGAGGGAAATATTTAGATAGAAATTTCTGTGACATTTCTCCCCAAGTTCTAATAGATCTTGGTGCTAACAAATTTAACCACATCGTAGCCTTATCCCTCAAAGAAAAAGAAAAAGTCTAAGTCTAACAACATCATTTGAGACTTTGTCATATTTAAAAGTAGCACACAGTTCTAAAAAACTAGCGAGGTGTAAATTAGGATTTTCTTTTGGANTTCCTTGATTGTTCAGGTTGTTTTCCATTGTATCAAAATTTCTAGGTTCTCTTCTCAATCTTGTAATCTTTCTAACATGCGTTCTAATTCCAAATCGTATGGTATAAAATTTTCAGGTCCAAATTTACGCATACAATTTGAAATCAGTACATAGTAAGACATTTAACTAANCATCTGCTGTAGGATTTGCATAATCTCTTAGGGGTCTAGGTTGGTGTTCATTTTCTATTCCTTAATTGTTCAGGTTGTTTTCCATTGTATCAAAATTTCTAGGTTCTCTTCTCAATCTTGTAATCTTTCGAACATGCATTCTAATTCCAAATCGTATGATATAAGATTTTCAGGTCCAAATTTACGCATGCAATTTGAAATCAGTACATAGTAAGACAGTTAAATAAATAAAAATAAGTTGCAATTCAAGTAAAAATTCTCTAATAATCCTAATTTGTTTGTTACTCTAATTGTAATTTTGTTTACTCACTCCCCGGCAACGGCGCCAAAAACTTGACCTTGACTTTATATATGCTTAAAAATATAAGTATTTAATACTGCTGCTAAAAGATAAAATTCCTCAGCAACTGTACCAAAACTTTAATAAAAGTTATAGATTCGATAAATATGGACATAATAAATATTAAATAATTGTAAAGTCATACTTATCAACGCAAGTACACGTATCACTCAAGAAATATAGGGCTCTAATGGAGTCCTAGATATCGATCACACAGGGAGTAAGATTAGAACTACAAACTAAGATTTTAGACTTTAATCAAAATCAGGGAGTAAGATTAGAACTACGAACTAAGATTTTAGAAAAGCAATACTTTAATCGCAACAATGAAGTTCAATTTGCTTATCTGTCACTAATAGACAATTGAAATAAATATGTAATTTTAATAACTATTAAATAAATAATTATACTAATGAAGGTTCGAATGTGGTATTCAACATATAAGAAAGCATCCTTCTCCTAAAGAAATTATAGTGAATGGATAAAGTGAATCAGTTCAAATTGTATTGTGCCAAATAGGAGCACAGAAATTATAGTGAATGGATAAAATGAATTAGTTCAATTTATATTGTGCCAAATAGGAGCATAACTATTCTATAGTGAATGGATAAAGTGAATCAGTTCAAATTGTATTGTGCCAAATAGGAGCATACCTATTTTGGATAAAATGAATTAGTTCAATTTATATTGTGCCAAATAGGAGCATACCTATTCTTTACCCATCTAATGTGATATTTAATATATAAGAAAACATCATTCTCCTTGTCAAGAAATTATAGTGAATGAAAAGTGAATTAGTTCAAATTATATTGTGTCAAATAGGAGCATACCTATTCTTTACCCTTTGGCCCAGGCACAAAGAACATTGACTAATCCTACGCTTGTTTAATGAATCTACCGCTAGGNAACTCCAAGTTGAGTAAATAAGAGGGTAGAATTTCTAATGGTGAGGGTTCCAAGTCTAGTTTTCTAGGAATAATCAAAGGGAAAAGTTTTATGGCTAGACCCTAGGCTATAAAGAGGAGGAACTAAACCTCAACCAAAATTGAGGTCAACACTTATGCAACGTAAATCCTCACATCATCTTTAGGCCTTTGCGTAGCCCTGCTATACAATATAAGCCCTAACTCGTCATAGGATGCCGAGGTAGTCATTTGTCACGACCTAAATCCTCATATCTTCTAGGCTATTTGTGTGATCATTTCACACAAATGTAAAACCTAACTAATANAAATGAGGAGATGACACCGCGGGACGGTACCATAGACTTCAATGTGGATTTCAACTAGGTTGACATGGACTATGAAGGTCTTCTAATGGATGTAGTCAGCTGCAAAGAGAAAGAAGGATTGACATCACTACTGAGGGTGACCGTTAAAGATAATGTATAACGCAAGGGAAAGAATGTGTTAACAGAGTGAGATCCGTTGGAGGGGCCCAACCGTCTGCCCTTCGTGGTAGCTACACTAGCCGGTGGCCTAGTAGCCACCAATAACGAATGACTGCCAAGTACTCCGCTTCGCAGGATGCAACGTAGGAACGCCAGCCGCAAGAAGCAGAGAGCTTTTCTACGACAAGAACGCAAACGTCAAAGAGAGACAAACAACTTGCTCACCCCCATTCTTGAGCTGCATATTTATGATCCAAACATGAAAGAAACTTCTGCTAGCTTACCCACCACGGATGAAGAACCAGGGTTTGTGACAGAGTCAAACACACTTTCAGTTTTAGATGTTTTGTGCAAGGGTTGCCCGACGTGCAACGTTGAAATACCGGCCGGGACATTAGCCACGGGCGCATTTGCAGAATGCTCAGATACATCTACAACATTTCAATACATTGGAAGAGTATACTTCAAGCACCAACGAGTCTCAGACTGGATTTTATGGTGAATGAATTATATGTCCCATTGGAGACAGATCAGTATGTACCGTGGAGCCCAGGGTCGTACATCTCGCTAGAGACCGAGTCTAATATTCCAGATCAACCAACGCCAGTTTGGGTTCTTGCCAATGCACGAAGGGAGGAACGCCCGCTACAGCTGCCAACCCCTAGTATGATAAAATACTACAAGATAAGCAAAGTGAATAAAAGAGAATTTGAGTTTTACGAAGAACTTCAGGGGAGGTTCGTCAACATATTGGAAGGCCTGAAGCTATATACCAGGGTTTTCTCCGAGACTGAATGAAAGAAGCATTCTGGACTGTATCTCTGATTTAAGAGATAAAGGCTGAGCGGGCCTTCTCATGGAAAGGACATATTTTGAGCCAAAGAAATGGATGAGAGGGAAGGAAAGAATCAACATCCAGTGCGGCTATTGTTATAACTTCACAAATGACAGATAGGGGAATCTGCCTGGGATCCTCAGACATTATCAAGTAGATCCGCTACCGCCAATGATAAAGTGGATGATCAAAAGAATGGTCAAATGGAATATTCTACCTACTACCTGTATTCCCAATAGTTGCATTATTAACATTTATGAAGAGGGTGATTGCATTTCTCCAAACATTGATCATCATGATTTTTTGAGGCCTTTCTGCACGGTCTCATTCATGAGTAAGAGCAATATATTATTTGGGAAAGAAATCGATGTCATCGGCCCTGGTGAGTTTAGATACTCTGTGGAGATTCCTCTACCAGTCAGTTCAGTGCTCGTTCTTAAAGGCAACAGTGCAGACATTGTCAAACATTACATTACAGGGATACGACATCGTAGGGTGTCTGTGACTTTCCGCGGGTTGGATGACAGTAAAATGCCATATGGATTCCAACAGGACCTGAATTTGGAGGAGTTACTTCCATACGAGCTGTGAGAAGGTTATACCTCTAAGTACATGCGAAGGGAAACCTTATCCTAGAGCATGACTTAGAAGGTCTGCTTGATCAGGAGCTCAACATACCTAGTATAGAGGGTTCACTTTCTTTCTTTTAATAGCATGACATGTATCTGTTGTATTCAGTCTACAATCTATTCATAGCATGAGATGTTCTTGACGTATTTCAACATGGACTACATAATGTACTTTTTGAGGCGTTAACCTAGGTTCGATTTATGACATCTTTGTTGGAGCAAATTAATGAAAATTTCTCTCAAATTGTTCCTTTCTGTCAGTTGTCTTTTTGTGTGAGGGATGAAAGCCATGAACCAGCGTTGGTTCAAAATTTTAAGGAACAGAGAATGGAACAACAAATTTTTAACAATAAATAAAATATAAATTAAAAAAATGATCATCAATAAATAAACAACAAAACAAATTTCTTTTAAAAATCAACCAATCAAAATTAAAACTTTAAAGACATATTTTGAAAAATTAAATGTGATAAAAACAACAAGAAAATGAAATGAATCTGTTGAGTGGATCCTCTCATTTTTGGAGTTTCCTACTCTTTGTGTGTGCAGCACAACCGTCTTTATCTACCTTAACACTCTTCACATCCCCGTAGAATTTCACATCCTGCACAAAATCCCACAAAACTCTACAAGTCTTCTTCAACAAAATTAACCTTTCCACATGATACATTTCTAAGAATTCAACATCACAAATCTTTTGGAACATATAAATTCTCACATTTTTGAATCACTACCTAAATATGATTCCTATCCTTTCGAGGTCAGTACCTAAATTCTGACTATCTCTTCTCAGAATTGATACCTAAATTTAAATTCTCACATTTTTAAATCAGTACTTAAATTATGATTCCTATCATTTTAAGTTTGACACCTAAATTTTGACTCTCTTTTCAGGATTGATACCTAAATTTCAATTCTCACATTTTTGAATCGGTACCTAAATTCTGATTCCTATCTTTTCGAGGTCGGTACCTAAATTCCAACTATCTCTTCTTGAAATTGATACCTAAATTTCAATTCTCACCTTTTTGAATCGATACCTAAATTCTGATTCCTATCCTTTCGAGGTCGGTATCTAAATTCTGACTATCTCTTCTTGAATTGATACCTACATTTCAATTCTCACATTTTCGAATCAGTACCTAAATTTTGATTCCTATCCTTTTGAGGTTGGTACCTAAATTCCGACTCTCTCTTCTCGGAATTGATACCTAAATTTCAATCCTTACATCTTTGAATCAGTACCTAAATTCTGATTCCTATCTTTTGAGGTCGATATCTAAATTTTGACTCTCTCCTTGAGATTGATACTTAAATTTCAATTCTCATCTTTGAATCAGTACCTAAATTTTGATTCTCATCTTTTGAGATCGATACCTAAATTTCAACTCTCTCCTTGAAATTGATACCTAAATTTCAATTCTCATCTTCAAATCAATACCTAAATTCTGATTCTCATCTTTCAATATCGATACCTAAATTTTG
>JXCR01128270.1:0-44042 GCA_002079205.1 Phalaenopsis hybrid cultivar | reverse complement strand
TGAAAATAAAAAAAGGGGTATTAAATTGATTAATTATTGACTTCAAAATTCATACCCCTAAGTCTAGGATCATTTAATTTTAATAAACTTCCAAATTTTAATAATTTATAAATTTATTGATCTTAATTAAGAAAGTGAGATTGATTTCTACCAATTAACCCCTCATGTTTCAAGCATAAATTAATTAAGATCAGAGGTTACCCATTTTTCCTCCTTGGATTAGGTCTAAATGTTAATTAGGGCAAGGTTTCCAAAATTACACATTTGCCCCAAAGGCTCTAACTTTTCATAATTTTTCAAATTAAATTCAATGACTTTGAAATTTTTATCCTACCTCATTCATGGGTCCATTGAGACATCAGAGGAGAAAATATGATTTTTCAAAATTTAATTTAATTTATATATTTATTTTAATGCCAAAATAGGATTTCTCAAAGAAAATTCCTAACTTGACCAAGGTAAATTGTAATCCCTTCAAATTTTTACTCAAGGTAGACCTAGACCAGAGAAGCCTTTGGAGCAAATTCCATAATTTTTTGAATTATCTGTGATTTATTAAAATTATTTTAATTTCTGCCCTATTTAATAAAAATAAATTATTTTGGGTGGTGAAAATTAAGTTTTATATTTTTGAAAAATTTCCTTAAGGTTAGAAAACTCAAAAGACCAAATTTTATATTTTTCTAATTTTTCTTTGATTTATTGGAAATATTTTAGTGAAAAATCATTTTTAGCCTTTCAAAAATTATTTTTAAGCTTTGAAAATAAATATATTTGTTTAGAAAATCAGGAAAAAATATTTCAATTGTTCCTAAGTGACTAGGAAATAATTTAGAACATTTCCATGAGTTTTATTATTTTTATGTTTTTTTTATGAATTTTTAATTATTTAAATATTTAAAATAGGCCAAAAATCAAGTTTTTACTTTAAATAAAGTTTTATTTTTAGAATATATCCTTGATCACAGAGAACTCAAAAAACTAAGTTTCATAAATTTTTTAGTTATATTTTGATTTTTTTAAAGTCATTTAAGTGCCAAAAGGGGTATTTATTTTTAAAAATCAAANAAGCTCAAAATTGAGCTCCGACAAGGGGAATGGGTGAGGAAAAATGGTTGGGATGCACTGAGGGGTTCTTAGCGGAAGCTCTGTGTGAAGTTGGAGAGGCCTCTCTGAGGAATTTTCGGCCATGGAGGTGGCCTTTTATAAAAATGGGGTTATGGTGGCTGTCTTGGCTAATTAGGAGGCATAATGTGGTGGTTACGTGGAGGGATGGCTCTCAGGGCATAAGTTTTGGTGCATTGTGGTGCTTAGGTGGAGGGCAGAGGAGCTCCATTTTTGATTTGGATGAGTTGGCCTCTAGGTTTGATTTGGGTGAGATGCCATGGGGGTGGCTCTCAATTTTGGGCTTTTCCGNCTTTTGAAAACCTCCAAACACCCAAATTACCCAAAATCTCCAAAAATGGCCAAATTACCAAAATACCCCTCCGTAGCCCAAAATTCCAAAAATTCCAAAAATTCCTAGAAAATCTCAATAAATTTAAAATATACCCAATTTCATTTTTCTCAGCTAACACATGACCAAATTTGTCCAATTTGATCATCTTTAACCAAAAGCTACAAATTTGCCTTTAAGGGCCCAAATTTCCCCAAATTCAACTCAAATGTCCATCAATATGATCTCAATTGAACCCAATTTCAATCCTAAACTCAAATTAAATTTTGATATATCCAAACTAAACTAAATCTAATCTTAATTTGCCCATGATTTGAGTCCAATTTTGATTTAGGTCAAAACCCCAATTTTGAACATATGAGTTAATCTCACCAAATTGAACATATATCCTAGTCAATTGGCCCCAATTAACGTTACAAAATCTTTATAACTTTCTTATACATCAAAATAAACCATAAATTGGCCTTGATGAAGCCTTAAATCCATTTTATTTTGGCTTACATCCAAAATTCCCAAATTTAGCCCAAAAATTGGCTAAGTCCCCAAATTTCACCCAATTGATTTCCTTAACCTCCAAATTGGCATCCAATTAATCTTGGAAATAGTAAGTCCCCAAATTTCACCCAATTGATTGCCTTAACCTCCAAATTGACATCCAATTCATGTTGGCCAAATTTCACCCAATTGATTGCCTTAACCTCCAAATTGGCATCCAATTCATATTCAAAACTATTTCACCCAATTGATATCCTTAACCTCCAAATTGGCATCCAATTCATGTTGAAAACTCTTCATTGGGTCCATATTGACCATTTAATACAATTAATTTGGACTTAGCCCAAGGCTAAACCAAGCTAGACCCAAGCCTAGCCCAACATGACCAAATTGACTAAAATTCAAAATTCCGTTAAATTGATCCTTCAATAGCTCAAAAACACTTCCATCCTTCACCAAAGTTGTTCCTTATGATCATCTACACCAAATGCAACATTTGGTTGGGAAAATTGACATGGCTAGCCTAGGCCAAACCCAAGATTTGGTCATTTTCACCCACTTGGACCCCTACACTAAATGTGACTTAACCACCCTAAAGCAACCAATTTAACTCCACCCCAGCCATTAGTTGACCCCTAAGGTTGAGCCAAAACACCGCTAACCACATAAACTAAGCTATGGACCAATGGTACCCCAAATTAAGGGATCTTATTCCAAAAAATACAAATGCTTAAGAAATCTTTGCCTAATCAAAATACATTTGCATTAAATTGTTGTGATGGATTCCTCTGGATGCCGTGAGCACCTAGCCACATCCCCCTGGCCGACTAACCAGCCTAGTGGCTGGAAAAGCTCAAAACTGAGAGCCACCCATGGGAATTTACCCAAATCAAGCCTAGAGGTCAGCTCAGCCAAATTGAGTTGTAGAGCTCCTTTGCCTTCCCCCTAAGCTCCACATTACACCTCCTAATTTGCCATGACAACCACCACAACCCCATTTTTTATAAAAGGCCACATCCATGAAAATTAAATGAAGTGCTAAAAATTCGTTGGAAAGAGTCTCTGAAATCACACACAGAGCCTCTTTGAGACCTCCTCAGTGCAACCCAACCACCATATTGTCTTGTATCCCCTTGCCGGAGTTCAATTTTGAGCTCGAAACCTTGTCAGAAATTAGGACAGAGCCCAATATATCTCCACAGTCCACCAAACCTAAATTAACTTCATCTACACTTTCACAATAGTGAAAGAGGAAGAAGCCCCATAAATTTCCCCTTCCACAGAGCCCATAGTATAGACTTCAATCAGCACCCAAAATCGGTCTTGATCAAAATCACACCTAGGCCTTACACTACAACAAGAGGCTTAATCCCTAGCCTCCTTGGGCCCCAACAAATGTGTCGAGCACCTCTAATTAAAGCTTCCCTTCTTAGAGCAAAGGTATAAAACTTCTCCTCTTGAGTCTATTTTGATTCTTCATTTGCTTAGGCTTGATCTCATGACACATTAACCATATGGATGTGTTCATCTCACTTAGATGAGCATTTTAAAAAAAAAATTCACCTAATTTGGTTAAGAAATGAGAGAGATCTCAAGCCTCAAAGGTGGACGGTTCTCCGCCTAAGCTATCGGGGACGAAGACCACGCGCCGTCCGATCGCGCGTGTATCGAATGTACTGCCAAGATTAAGCCAGACAACACTTCTTTACACAAACAACAGGACGCGTGGCTGCTGGCGTGGACGGTGGCGTCAAATAAGAGCGCATCGCGTAGAGTTTTGGAGTCACTGTAGGATGGCGAGCCGCCGCGTGGATAATTAGAAAAATAGGGCGTTTTCTATTTATTTAAACTCCCTTAACTTAAAAAATCCATAAATTTGTGCAGAAAAAGGACAAAAATAAAATAAAAATACTCGCTTGCTCAGTGAATAGAGGAGAACAACGTGGAATAAATTTCAAGTCCATTTGATGCATATTTTATTTTTAAGTAATTAAACACTATTTTGAACCATTTGATTCTCCATGCATATTAACACATCACTTTGGCTTGAAATTTTGGGACGTTGTAGCCTCTGTCAAGGAGAACATTCTTTGATTTTTCCAAAGTCAGAGGAGACCTCTAAATAGAGATACATTCTTTTTTTTAAGTTTAAGTGCATTATTTGCTCAAATAATCATGGAAATTAGCATGTTGCTTAAAAAAATCTAAAAAAATTTTGGAAGGTTTATGATGACCAGAGAGCCTTTAGGAAAATTTTTTATGAGTCAAGTCATTTAAAATACACCTAATTTTTACAAACCCTAAATCATTAAGATAATTAATTTTGGAAAATATAAACATTTAAATACTTTGATTTGTGATCTCCACTATGGTTCCTGATCTAGAGAGCTCACCATAAAAAAATCAAAATATTTTGAGTTTATTTGATAACTTAAGTTGACTTTTAAAGATAAACATTACTTTTGGCATTTAAATGATTTTTTAAAATCAAAATACAACTAAAAAAATTATGAAACTTAGTTTTTTGAGTTTTCTATGATCGGAGGTATTCTCTAAAAGTAAAATAATATTTAGAATAAAAACTAAATTTTTAACCTATTTTAAATATTTAAATAATTATGAATCTCTAAAAATCACAAAAATAATAAAACTCATGAAAATGTTCTAAATTACTTCTTAAGCACTTAGGAACAATTAAAATATTTTTCCTGGTTTTCTAAATAAAGATATTGAATTTTAAAGCTTAAAAATGATTTTTAAAGGCTAAAAATGAGTTTTCATTAAAATAACTCCAATAAATTAAATAAAACTCAAAAAAATATAAAATCTTCTTCTCTAAGTTCTTTGACCTCAGGGAGACTTTTCAAAAATACAAAACTTATTTTTTTCCACTTAAAATATTTTATATTTAATAATACCCCAGAATTTAAAATAATTCTTAAAATTGACTTAAAATTCAAAAAATCATGAAATTTGGTCCAAAGGTTTCTCTAGTCCAATGTTACCACTCGTAAAAATTTAAAGGGATTAGAATTTACCTTGGTCAAGTCAAGAATTTTCTTTGAAAAATCTTATTTTTGCATGAAAATAATTATATAAATTAAATTAAATTTTGAAAAATCACATTTTCACCTCTGGTATCTTAATTGACCCATGAATGAGGTTGGATAAAAATTTTAAAGACATTTGTATTGAATTTGACAAATTATGAAGTGATAGAGCCTTAGGGGCAAATGTGTAATTTTGAAAATTAGCCTTAATTAACATTCAGGCTTAATTTAAGGAGGGAAATGGGTAACCTCTGATCTTAATCAATTTATTTGATTTTTGAAACACATGGGGTTAATTGGTAGAAACCAACCTCACTTTCCTAATTAAAAAGATAGTTTAATAAATTTCTAAAGTTAAAAAAATTGGAAGTTTATTAAAATATATGAACCTAGGACTTAGGGGTATGACTTTTGAAGTCAATAATTAATCAATTTAATACCCCTATTCTATTTTTTAAATGAAATCCAAAAAAAGAACCATGATCCCCTAAAACTTTAACCTTTTCAAAACTAATTAAGACACTCGCCTAGGTTATAAGGGCTTAGTAGTGACTTAGGCTAAATCAAGTTTCATTTAAATAAGGATTAGAAAAGTAAACATCATTGAAAATTAAAACATACTTCAAACACTAGAAGCCCAATTTTTAGAAAAGTAAATATCATTGAAAATTAGAACATCTTTCAAACACTACAAGCACAATTAGGATAAAAATTTGGCTAAGTGTTCCAACAACACTAACTTGCCTCTTTAAGGGTCTTCACCCACATAATTCTTAAATTTAATCACAGGTGATAATTACTCTATTTTTAGGGATGATTGAGACATCAATGTTCACTGAGCATTAAATGTATTTACATGATGACTTATTAAGCAACTTAATAAGTTTAAAAGAACTTGGGATTTTCCACCAGGCACCGAGAGAGTAGCATAGACCTGCTTCTTTCTCTAGATCTGTTGGATACCTCGAAGATCTACTCAACTTAATATGTTTTGCTTGACAACATCATCCTTAACTAAATTTTTAAGGTCCCACCAAGATATGACCTAGGGTTAGATAGGTCATCAAAATATTAGTTCCCTATTTCATATAAACAGCCTTAACATGCCTTTTGAGTTTCAAGTGGTGGAATGAGAAGACTAGCCAGGTACGCTTTTACAGTTTTCAGCATTATACTTTCATACTGTACTTTTATACCTGCAAAATTTGCATGTTAAACAATGAGGCCACCCTGCATGAAAACTAAAACTATCAGGATTGCCACAAAAGCAAAAGCATAATTAAAATCAACCAAGATAAAATTCACCCCACAACATTCAAAATATAAAACAACTCAAAAACTTAATCACAAACATCACACAAAACTACAACTTCAACTAAATTAAGATGTCTTTATCGGATGATCGGGAGTTCCTCGGAGGAGGTAACCTACGGTTGCTAATGAGGCTTCCCAAAGCTAAATGAAATGAACTCATTAAGTTGAGTTTAGTAAGTTCATTTGGACTAAGTGAATCCAATAGAAAATAGTAATGTCGGAACAAGGAAATCGTAGGATCCTAACTGGTGTCGCTCTAATCAACTTTAATACGCCTCTATTAAATTTAAAGAACTTCAACCATTGGGCCATTTGATTTAACATTATAACTTGACACACTAGAAAACTCAAACTCATCGCAGCAGGGGCTTGGAGCTAGCATGGTTGGCAGCACGACCATATTCAACAACAAAACTTGTCTTCCCAAACTAAACCAATCTTCCTTTCTTAGAATTAAACAACAAAGCCATAGGACTTCGAGGTTTCTTGCTTATGCAATGTAAATCCTCACCTTATCTTTAGGCATTGGCATAGCCCTGTTATACAATATAAGCCTTAACTCGTCTTAGGATTCTAAGGTTGTCATTCATCATGACCTAAACCCTCATATCTTCCAGGCTATTTGTATGATCGTTTGACACTGATGTAAGCCCTAACTAATAAAATTGGCAGGATGAAACACTTAAATTTTTCTCTTCAAAATTGAAGCCAAATATTAGGATAGCTTGGGAAGTCACTGAGGTTCTTCTCTGGATCCATGACATCCCCTAGTTCTTCCTCGTTTGGATTCTACAACAAAATGTTCCAAATTTGAACAATCCCCTTTCACACCTCTGCATCCAATCTCATTGAAGATTCGTACCCTTTGAAATTCCTTGAGGATATATTTCCTAATTTCNGACATCCCCTAGTTCTTCCTCCTTTGGATTCTACAATAAAATGTTCCAAATTTGAACCAATCTCCTTTCACAGCTTTACATCTGATTTCATTGAAAAATCCTACCCTTTGAAACTCCTTGAAGACAATATTTCCTGATTTTTATTGAGAGTCTTCCTAAATGACTTTGGTCATTTAAGATGTAATTAACTATAGGGGCTTGCCCTTATAGGAAGCATGTCCAAACCCAGTTTAATATAAATCCTATTTAATCCTTTATATTAAATAAGGGAACTTGTCGGCAAATACAAAAGTTTTGCAGACCAAACGGACGTCATTCTTTCCTTAGTTTACTTGATCGAGCCTCATCATCAAGTCTTGTGTTTATCCTTTGGGATAGATATAGGATTTGAGGTACAATGCTTTTTCATTTTAAACTATGAAAAATATGGGTTCAGTTTGATTTCATAATTCAACGTCCTTCCGAAGCGGGCAACGGGATTTCAATTTTGGTGACCGACAGCTTCTTACGGGCAACTCCCCACAAACCCCTGAAATAGAGCTGACACAACATAAGCATGCTCAGCAAGAATTGCTATAGAATTAATTGAGGCCTTAGGGGCACCCTCTTTAATTTTGGGTGGCTTGGACTTACACACACACACTTGAACCTATCACAAACTCACATCTCCAAACCTTAAAATCACGTACACTGGAACTAACCCTTAACTCCTTTGGAAACTCATATAATAAGCTCTTAGCCTTTGGTTACAGTGGCTAGGACCAACATATGGAGGATCCAAAATGAGTTCACTTATGGACCATATGGCTTTAGGGAGGCTACTCATGGCTTGCATGATCATTCTACCCTCAGATTACCCCCAAAATTTCCAAAGATACCCTAAGTTATCAAAATCCTCAATTTCACTCAAAGTCCCTTAAAAAACGACCACATTCAATTCCAAGCCCAACTTTGACAAATTCACCCAAGTGCCCCCAATTGCACCTAAAATTACCAAATTCCCCTAAAATTTTCAAAATATCTAAAATCCACCAAAATTTACAAATAGCGCCAATCTCCATCAAATCATTTCAAATTCACCCAATTTCAAATTCAAGCTCTATTCCACCAATTTTTTAACCCAAATCCAAAATCAAGTCAAACCACCCCAAATTAACCCTAAATCCAATTTTCCACCAAATTGAACCAATGAGCCAAAATCAAATGCAACCAAATCAAAGTCCTAAGTTTCATCATGGAAAACCCTAAATTCCAATTAAATCCAAAATTAACCCTCTCATTCCTAATTTTAGAAGCCCATCATGGTTAATTTTAAAAGCCCACCCTAGTTGATTTTTAAAAGCCCATGTTCAAAATTCCAAAAAGCTCATAATCTTAATTCAGTTTAAAAGCCCACATGACAATTTCATCTTCATCATCCATCTAATTAAATCAAACCTCAAACCATATACCATGCCATACTTGATTAAATCATCCCATATTTGGACTTATACCAACACCTCACTAAAATAACCAAAATTTCTAATTCCTTTGTCATGAAAGTTGGCTAAGCCACATGTAAACCTTTGAGTCTTCTCCAAGTCATAGGTGAGCCATAGAAGCCATGTAAAGTCCACCTTAACCTAAGTGGAAAAAGCAGGCCCCCCCAAACTAAGGTAACTTAACAAAAGCTTTAATGCACATTCCCCATGCCAAATCAATCGCCCAAGCCCCTAAAAGTTGACCCAACAGCTCCAACCACCTTCAGCTTGACCCCAAGCCATTTCCATGGGGTTGAACCCATGGCTGACCCAACTTAATCTAAAACCTTGGCCCCTTTTGGAAAAATTGAAATTACCCATGCTTGGAACAAATTGACCTCACATCTCCCCACATTTGACCTCCCACAGTATGGTGATTTTTGTCGGGCTGGCTAGCTACCCTAACTGCGAGAGAATGCCATGGCCGAGGGGGACCATGTTTGCAAAAGGTGAGAAGTGCATATACTTCTCACCTTCCAACCTTTTGGACACCTCAGCTTGCCCAATTAGAGCCCCCTTTCTCCACTATAAATAAGATAACCCTCACGACTAAAAGTGAGAAGTAGATAAAATTAAGGGAAACTATACTAAAATCATTCCAAACCTCCATTGCACTCATACGAAGCTCATCCTAATTGTTTTTTGCCCCTCTTCTCCATTGAGAAAACCTAATTTCATCACCTAAATCAAGGGCTTTTTCAACTAATCTCCCAAACCCCATAAAAATTCAAATTGATTGCTCAAAAAGCTTCACCGGAGCTCAAGGAGACTTTCCCAATCAAAGCCCCGCTCTTCCGAGAACCCTAACATAGTCCTAGACCGAACATGATTCACCTTTTGATAAAAGTCTTACTTATACCCAACACTAGAGCAAAAAACACTTGTAGCATGTTTGTGGACTCAAGGCGAAGCTCAGGAAGCACTCCGACTGAGGCTACACCTCTTGGACAAAGGTATGGATCAAAATCCCTAATTTTTCCCTTATTTTGAAACTTTATGAAGCAAACGTGTATTTCATACACATGTAACCCTATATATAGGTTCGTCTCACATAGATGAAGCTATAAGAAAAAATTCCATGCAATTTAGTTGAAAATAAAGCAAGGTATTAAGTCTAGAAGTTGGATGATTCTCGAGTCGAGTCTATTGGGGACGTTGAACGAATGATGTCCGTTCGCGTGTGCATGAGACAGACAGCTAGGTTGGTGTCAGACATGGGAATGGAGCATAAACACAAAGCCGCGTGGTAGCTGACTCAGATGTCGACGACAAATCAGAGTGCAGAGTGTGGGCTTTCGTAGTGTACGAGGAAATGGTGGCGCTGACTCAGATAAGTAGATAAATAAGGGTATTTTCTGATTTAAATAATTAAAAGAACTTAAATAATCTAAAAGTCGATGTAGAAAAATGATAAAAATAAAAGAAAAATACAACTGTGCTTAGGGAACAAAGGAGTGCAATGTGGNGTGTTATTTTAATTGCATGTTTACCATATGGATATGTTCATCTCACTTAGATGAGTATATAGGATCAAACCTAAGGTCATTTGGTTGAGAAATGAGGGAGATCTTAAAGTTTTAGGGTTAACGGTCACAAGTTTTGGCTATCAGGGACGATGATGCGAAGCCGTTAGATGGCGCGTGTATCGGACGGACGGCTAGGATTGCATTGGACGGGAACTTGATACATAAAGTGTAGGCCGAGTCATCAACTATGTGGATGGTGGTGTCCAACCAGAGTGCAGCACGCAGAGCTTTGGAGCTGCCATAGGTTGACGCGACGTCACGTGTTTAAGTAAAAAAATTAGGGTTATTTTTTATTAAATAAATTTGATACCTTAAAAAATCCATAACTTGGTGTGGAAAAATCACAAAAATAAAAGAAAAATACCCTTATGCTTAATGAACAGAGGAGAACAATGTGAAAATGGTTTGAAGATTATTTGATGCATATTTTATTTTTAGTTATGTAAATACTATTCAAAATATTTTGATTCTCGATGTATGTATACATTTCACCATGGCTTGATATTTTGGCATGTTGTTGCCTCTATCATGGGAGATATTCCTTGATTTTTCTAAAGTCAGAAAAGGCCCCTAGACAAAGATCCATATTTTTGAAGTATATTTCTATTATTTGCATAGATTGATCATAATAATTAACATGTTNTATATATATATATATATATATATATATATATATATATATATATATATATATATATATATAATATTTATTTTTAAGTTAATTAAATACTCCAAAATTGCTCTAATTTGTAGGTAATTAAACATTAATCACAAAAATATGACATTTGGATTGTTCATTCACCATATATGTAGGGATGCACTTTAATTTTTTCAAAGTTAAAGGACACCTCAACATTGGAAGCCATAATTTTTTAAGTAAATTACCCTTATTTTTCATACAATAATTCTAAAAAATAAAATATAAATAAAAAAATTACAAAAATAAGTTTGGAAGGTTCATTGTGGTCAGAGGAACTTAGGGAAAATAAAAAACAATTTTGAAAATTTTAAAACATATTTTTTATTTTAAAATTAAGAAAAATACGAAAATAAGAAAAATAGAAAATAACTCAAAAAATCACATAATAACCAAAAATGAATAAAATGACCTTAGGAAGTCCCTTTAAAATTATAAAGGTATAAAAATTATTTTTGACGTAAAAATCTATTTTATAAGTAAATAAGTATTTTTGCTTAAAAAATTATAGAATTAAAATATAATTAAGAAAATCACAAAAATTTGTTTTGGGAGTTCCTTAAGATCGGAGCTACCTATGAAAGTTAAATTTGAAGTCAAAATAAAAGGTTTTATTTTTAGCCTATTTTCTTAATTATTTATTAATTAAAAAAACGAAAAATAAAAAAATGCCCAAAATGTCATAAACAACTTCCTAATTGTAGAAAACAACTTTAAAACTTTTCATAAATTTTTTAGATTATAAAAATGTATTTCAAGTAATTAAATGTATTTTCCTATATTTTTACTTCAAAATTTATAAAAAATTGAAAAAATCAGAAAAATATGAAAATAATTTCTTCAGTTCTCTGAAGTTAGGGAGATTAAAAAAAATTAAAAAAGGCAATTTTCAAAATAAAACATATTTATTTATTTATTCATTAAATCAAGCAAAAAATTATAATAGTTAAAATTGAATTAAAAAAATCTTGAAAATTATAATTGAGTGGTTCTCTAACAGATGTGAACCTTTTAAATTTTTTTAAGGATAGAGGATGTGTTTTAATTAAGTAAATGAAAATAGTTTTGAAAATCTATATTTTTTAGCTAAAATAATTTAGATAATAAAATAAAATAAAAAAATACAAAGTCTTCTCTGGTGTCTTAATTAACTTATGTGTAGGAATCCAATAAAGTTGCAAAGTTATTTGAATCAAATTGAAAGAGTTATGAGGTAAAGAGTCCTAGGGCGAAATAGTGATTATGGAATTTTAAGCCTTAATTAAAATTTTAGATCAAATCAAAGGGTAAAAGGGTAATTTTGATCATAATTAATTACCTGGAATGATTGAAATAAAAATGGATAAAAGGTAGAAACCAACTTGCATTCTTTTCTATGAGAGGGTAAAATTGCAACTAATTGAATTTTATAGATTTGAAGATAAATGCATTGGATGATTCTAATGTGATGGGGCATGAGATAGCAAAACAATAATTACCTAACTTGAAGCCCAAGATCAAGGGTTAGAACTAATTCAATTGTTTAATAAGAATCAAATCCATTTCAGTTAACTTTTTAAAATTACAAATATACCCATAAGAGATTTAAGAGCTTGGTAGTGAGCAAGAATTGGTCTAAAGCTATATAAAGGGATTAGAAAAGAAAAAAACAAAACTCATCTAAAATAATGGCTCACTCTTGGGGCAACCATCCATCCCAACCCTAAAAATAAAAAAAACAACTAACCCCTAACGTACTCATGGGTTAATTAAGATACATACTGAGCATAACTATAACACATTAATTTAAATTGGATGATTTAAATAATAGTCTAGTATTACCAAAATGAAATTAAAGTGATCTAGGTGATTCTAAGTTAGCTTAGAATGCTTTATGGACATTCTTAGAAGGTTTTGGATTCTATATAGGACCCATGAGTCTGATATGATTTGTTGAAAAGATTTTCTTCAAAATATAATTAAATTGACATGAAATTTTTAAGGACCAACCGAGTTATGACTTGGGCCTCGATAATTCACAAAGAAATAGAAAATACTCTAACACTACTTATCTTATATTGATATCCCAATGTATAAAGTGTCTAAACTCTTTTAAGCAACTGAGGATATTTGATATGGCCACTTGTGGATCATCAGACTGGTGTAAGTCAGAGGTTTAGGTGTAACGGCGATGACAATATTGCTTATGTGTGCTAAACGAGGGATATGAAGTGGGATTTTAGAATAGTATCTTCTAACCCAAGGAACCTCCAGGAAAGGAGATAGGACCAATGATATTGTTCAGCAACACATGGTAAGAATTTACTCCTTACACTCTTAGGTTGTAAGCATTTTCTATCTGATGAGGATGATTAACTTAAAGACCAACTAAATTTTTTCAAATATATTTAAAATATGATTTTACCAAAATATCACCCCTTTTTGTCCACTAAAAAGATTATTATATGCACATGAAAAACTAAAAGAGATTTTAATACAAAATTATAAAATTGCACTCGTTAATCATCTTAGTTAGGCTACAGCATGCTCTCCTGAGATGTTTTGGTCGGTAGATTCGGTTTATGGTTGAAAGCACACAGCCCAGCTCTGAGCCCCCACCTTTAACAAAGTTTTACATTTAGCCTAATCTCTTATATGTGGCTACAGGTTTTATTTTTCTTACTCGTGCTTTCCTACAATTTATATTACTCGTATTGGATTTTCATGTTTTTCTTACCTTCTTTTTCTTGCAATTTACTTAAAATTTATGCAATTATATTATGCTTAATGATAATAACCATGCAGTGGTAATAGAGGCCTAGGTATGCTCATTTATATATTTACAACAATTTTACTACAACATTTTACTGCCCTTTTACTTTTGATTTTATAATCGCAAGACCTCTAGGATAGAAAATAGCAGCCAGTTTACCTAGGGTGGATCACTGTAAACCTAAACACATAACTTTTAATTAACCGTATTAATAATAATTTAAAGAAAAACATAAGACATAAAATACTAAACCTAGAGCAGCTATCAACGAATAGCTCGGAGCATGCTGAGACGATCTACAATAACAAAATAGATCTAAACCTACTAAAATTTTGTTAGAATTAAACATAAAGGCATAAGATTTTGTGGTAGCTTCTCTAGTATGACGTAAATCCTCAATTTTATCTTTAGGCCTTTACAAAACCATGTCGTGTAATCTATGCCCTAAGCCTCTTTAGGCTCTAAGATCATCATTCGTTACGACAGAAACCATCCTATTTTCTAGGCTATTTGTATGACCGTGTCATGCAGATGTAAGCTCTTAAATAATGAAATTGGTAGGATGAAACATTAGAATAAATATCTTTTCCACTACATAAGTCACATAATACGATAGTTTGGGAAGTCACCGAGATTCTCCTCAAGATTCATAACATCCCCTACTTTTATTCCTTTGTATTCTTAAAATAAACTGTTCCTATTTTGATCAATTCCCCATTGGATTTTCCATGTCCGACCTTGAAACCCTAAGCTTTGAGCTTCTTGAAGACAAGTACATCTGATCAAAATCGATAGTTTGCTTAAGTGACTTCGGTCATTTGAGATACAATTAACTATAGGAGCTTGCCTTTATAGGGAACTTTAAGAACCCAAGAAATATAAACCTTTTCTAATCTTTATATTATTAACGATACTTTCATTTAATAATTTATATGGGAAAAACTTGACCCAATTTATATTGAGCAGCTAGTGTGCAAAATTGAAATATTATGAAATTTAGAAAAAAAAAAGTTATGCACTAGGGGTACTACAAAAGTATATGTATCATTTTAAGTAATATTGAGTTTTCTTTAAAAACCACAGTATCGATCCCACAGGGAAAGCTGTAACTTTCATAATGACTTAGAAAGGCTTCTATTAAAATGCAAACACAACTTATAAGAGAAGAATGTCAAAGTATTTTGAAAAGATTAAAACTAAATGTATGCAAGATTTAATTTTAAGCACAATAAAAATGGAAATATTATAAACTAATTAAATGTAAAAAAGTTTTAATTATGTAAAGAGCCTTTCCCCTTGCAATTAATTCATAACTAGTGTAGGAATCATAAAGTTTAATGGTTTAACTAATGTGTTGGGACAAATAGGATCATTTCCACTTCTTTACCCTTTTTTGCGTGCATAAAGAATATTGACTAATCTAAAATAGGCTTCAGCTTGTGTGGTGCTGATGCGTAGATTCTAGCCTGCCACTTCTAGATTACCCACTAGGCCCTCTCTATAATACAGACCTACTAGGGACCCTTAGTTCCATCATTAGATAAAATTGGTAAGGATCTAGCCAGTCAACCTAGAAACACCCATTCTATGTCCACAAGGATCCCTATCTATTTGTAATCTCCTTATATTTTTGTTCTCCTCCTCATAAGGTTAGTGTGGCACTCACTAGTTGGGTGAACTCATAGCCCTCCCGGGTCATTATGTTTCACAACAAACTTTAACATCACAAAGGATGAGTTTGTAAGATAAATGAAGAACCTGTGAAAATATCTTCAAAACTTATGGAAAAGAAGAATTTTTAAACGAATTAAATCCTCCACATGATTACTTCTTACTGCAAGGAGAAAGAAAAGAAAACTACTCAAACTCATATGGATAACACAACAAAACATGAGTTATATTTAAAGCCAAATCTTATCAAGAAAAACTTAAATACCAACACAGGTACTTATCTTAGAATCCTCCTCAAGAAAATCCAGAAAATCCTTTCAAGATATCTCCAAACTCTTTTTACACAATCAAGGACACTCCTCTCTTACACAATCTCACCCCTACTAGCTCACACTCCCTTTAGAGGCCCCCTTTTCGACCAGCCAATCGCCCCATTTTATAAAGCTCTGAAAATAACCAATGGTCAATTCAAGCACCTCTTCAAAATTCATCCAAATTCATTTAACAAAATTTAAAACTGCTTTTGGCCTGATAGCGCCAAACTAGGGGGCTATGGCGCTAGTTACATCGAGAACTAGTGTTATGGCGCCAAAAGCTGACACTATAGCACCAGATCATGTGGTGTCATTTTTTGCTCCAATTTTCCCTCATTTCACTCCATTTTCTCTAAAGTTCCATTTCTTGTACCTGAAACTAATAACATGCAAAATACCTTCCATTAAAGTTCAATATCTTATTAAATAGGCATTAAATGCATATAAAAAGGTAGTCAATTCTTAAGCAATGTTACTTTTCCTCAAGTAACCCCTTTTATTATGCAAAAACCTTATAACTTATGATAGTGGGTTTTACTTAAAGATTCTCATTGTTTTTATTCCATAAATGTGATAGTGAAACTCTTTAGAAAAAAATTCATTGATCTAGGTAAAAACTAAAGTATAAGCATACTCATTAATCAAGTTTAGGAATTCTAATTTTCTAATCATTTCAAAAAATAATTCTAATTTATCATACATGGAAATCTCAAAAGAATTAAAAGATAAGAATTAACTAAGAACTCTACTAGTAAAGATACTAATACTTCATATATAGCTTAGAATTGTAAATAAGTTTATTGCTTTAATTTATTTAAAGTGAAGCCAATTTTTAAGTAGGCATCTCCTCAAGCTTCCCCTCACATATTTTTCTTCTTGGCTTTTATTTTATTTTTCTTTTTCTTTTTCTTTTCTTTCATGATCATTTTAATCCGTACTCTTTTAATGTGAGGGATAGTATATATGGATAACCTTTAATGATTTTGAACTTTACTCTGCTCTTTCTAAAGCTAAAAACATCTCACAGTTTTTCACATGATATAGTGTATTAACACAAGAATGATTTTTCATAGAGTCTTTAATTCTTTATTTGAAGTAGATCTAAGATTTCTAGCATTTCAAAAATACAAATTTTCCTATTTTGAATACTAAAAGCATATTCCAAACTTTTATACCAAGAACCTTAACTCTAGAACTGCCCCTTTTTATTAGAAAATTTTACGTAAGTATACTATAACATTTAGAAATTCAAAACTATAATTTTTTAAAGTTAGCACCCCATACCACAAGTTATGTTAGAATAAATTTTAAAATATATAGTCTATTAAGGATAAATAAGGTTTATTTTTAAAAAGTTTTTCTCCCTCCCCCAAACCTAAATTTTTAAATAGTCTTAAACATCAAAATGCATAACAAGTGTGAAGAGAGAAAAATTAAACAACATTAGTTGTAACTGGGTACTAATATGCAAACATTACTGGTACAAACAGTAAAGATAGGTGTGGAGCAGTTATAGTTCTAATTAACATATATAATTATATACACATAAAGTGAAAACTACTCAAAAACACAAACAATATAAACTAGAGCAGAATAAAGTAAGCAATTATATAATAAATGAGAAGGTTGAGCACAGCCGTCCAACATTCATGTAAAACTAAAAAGAGTAATCAAAGTAAAAAAATAACAATCCCACAATAATACATCAAGTTACTAATAAAGGAAATCCAAATACAAGATGTAAAGTAAAGCAAAAACAAATTTATCATCATCCTCCTCGTCATCACAAATATCAACATCCTCCTCCATCTCCTTACCACTCTCTTATGGAGAAATTCTGTGGCGAGTAGAAAATTCAATCTAATGGTCGCTGCTAAAAAATTTTACCAGTCTCATTAAAATTAACATCATAATCAACTCACCTCTACAAACACTCATGATTGTACTTCAAGTGTGTCTCTAATCCTTGTATTTGATTCTTTAATGATAAAAATCTCCTTGTTGTATAAATAACTGCTCCAATACAGTGTCCAGATTAGAAGTACTAGATGTGGATGTTCTTGAGGTTGAAGTAGATGGAATGTCTAAACCTCCACCCCTGGATGTTGAACTAGTATGCTTTCCATAAATTTCCAATTAATTTTTTTAATAGACTTTTGCGACTGTAATACTTCCTCACATGATTCATATCCAACTCCAGATTTGATACACATGGTGGAAATGAATGAAGGTAACCCGTACCTCCAATTGTCCCTCCATTAGAGGAATTGATAATATTCTTTTATATGAGAGAGCCAATATCTATAGGTTTTCCCATTTGAATACAATGGTTCAAAGTGGTTCTTTCATGAGTTACCTCATTAAATTGATTCACAGGAAGAAGTCTAGCTGATATAAACTAATGTCAGGCTCTGGAATGAACAATGAGCATCAAAGAAGAAAAGTTTAACTTGTGTCCAATTTTGATCTTCCATGCTCCACACCCGTAAGTCAGAAAACCAATAATCTCATCAAGCTAGGTATCAGTCAAAGTAAACTCAGAATAAAAGCAATCAGTAACATCAGGTAGACCAAACATAACATTAATCTGAATAGGATTAAAATCAACCCTGCATCCCCTAACAAACACCAAATCATCATATTCATTAGGGAGGTTTGCATAAAACTCCCGACCAACTAAAATGACAGAGTGACAATAGTAAAATAGTAGAAACTTGTCCAATATTGTGTGTTGACCTAAATTTTGTTGATGTCTTCGTTCCTCTTAGTGCTTAGCACCTAGCCATAAGACTTTCCTTTTGACTATCCTAAAAGACTAGAGATGGAATCCACCTAGCTAGAAATTCAAACCACTGCCTTGCTCTCTTTGGAACCTACATGGATGATCATGAACCTCTAGTACTTGGAAGGTTGAGACCAACATGTGAAGATTCTAGGATGAGTACCCAAAGGACTATTGAACTAAGGGAAACCCTTGGTGGCTAGGGCTTGGTATTTCACAAATTCAAGCACATCACAATTCTCCACTTGTCCTATTACCTTGAAACTACACCCATTGAACTTATTTCCTTTTGCTCATTTGAAAACTGAAATGCGTGGTCCCCCAAATCCTAACCCTTTCGCTAGGGTGGCTAGGACCCACACTTGAAGGGTCTAAAATGAGCTTCCCCTTGGTCCCATTTTTCAAAGAAGGTAACCTTGTGATTGGCATTTTCAATGAATTTCAATTCCACCTAAACACCCAATTTTGGCAACTTCTCCATAATTACTAAAACGCCCCTAGAACCCTAAATTTCCAAAAATGACCCAAATCTTCAAATTTTATCCAAAAACCATATCAAGCCATCCAAATTGACCAAAACACCACTATTTCCTAAAAATTCCAAAAATGTCCCTAAATTTGTCAAAATTACCAAAATGCCCCTCATGTCCAAAAAATTCCCAATACCTCCAAAATCATTCCAAAGCTCCTCTAAACCAAGCCTAACCACCCAATGGCCCTAATTTGACCAAATTGACCAAATTTTTACCAATATCCCAATTTTCTTAAAGGCCCAAACTCCCAAAATTCATCCTAATTTCCACCAAATTCACTTCAACTCACCCAATTTCAAACCCAAATTGAACATCAACTTATCTAACCCCAATCTACACCAATTTGGTGACCAATTAAACTGACCTCCAAACCCTAATTTTAATGTTTGGCCAAAATCCCCAATTTGACCATACCTTTAAATTAAATCAAATTGAACCCCATAACAAGTCCAATTCCCTCCATTTTGAATCTTAAACTCTTCGTAACACTCACTACACAAATTTGAACCCTCAATTGGTCAAGATCCAAACCCTAGCCTAACCTAAATCCAAGCCCAAGTCAATTGCCCCAAAGTTGAACCCTAAGCAAAAATTTCATTTATTTGAAGCCTTCAATCAATTCAATTCCCCCAATTTCATTTCTCGAATTCTTCATGACTTCATACCTTTAGATCAATTGAACCCCTCAGTTGATTTTTAAACCAAAACTAAGTTCACTCAAATCCTAATTTTGAGCTTAAACTTCAAGTTAATCCAAACCTTTAAAATTATCCAAGCTTAATCTTCTCCTGTCTTGATTAGCCCCCTTGTATGCTAATCAAATCACCAAGGACCCAATTTTGAAGCCATGGACCAACGGTCCCTTAAATTATGTAAACCCATCTCATAATTTGGCTAAGCTCTCTACCACATTACATTAACCATCAAACGTTAATGCTAATCACCAATAAACCTTCCCTGACCTTCCTTGAACAGCCACCTCCCCTGGTATAGCTGACCGGCCTAGTCATTGGAATACCCAAAACCGAGAAGGCCATCCTTGGCTCAAACTTAAATTTCTACCCATCCAAGATGTATCACCCCCATTTGTGAACTACGTCACTCAGCCCTTCACCTAAGCATCCATCTCCATCCCCTAGCTTGGCCTATTAAGCCCTAACTCCTCCTCTATTTAAATAGCCCTTCTTTCTTCCATGAGGAAGGTGTTTCCAATTCCTTAAGAATACTTCTCCAAATTTTTTTTAGAGCCCTCCAGCCCTCCTGAGTTCAACACCACCATTTTTCAACCACTCAAATCCATTGTCCAGTCTTGATTTCATCACCCAAATCTAGGGCCTTTTTTTGTCACCCCAAAAAACATTGAATTAGTCATTATAAAAGCTTCCCCATACCAAACAAGGAAGTTCCCCATTGAAGCCCCATCATTTTGAGCACTCTAACCCACTCATAGAACAAACCTCTGATCGAACTCTTGCTTATGCTCATCCTCAACTTGAATTGGTGCTTGAAGGAGCTTCGTGAGGTCACAACTAACGTCTACAGCCAACCCAATCAAGGACTCACCTCTTGGGCAAAGGTATAACTCACTATTCCTAAATTCATGCTCAGTTTCATCAATTGTGAAGTGAACTTGTTTTTCATATACATTTAATCATATGGATTTGTTCATATCAACTAGATAAAGCTATTGCATCAAACTGAGAGTTATTTTGTTAAGTATCAAGTGAGATCAAAGCATTTTAGTGTGAATCATTCTTGATTTATGTTAGATGAGGATGATGGAAGGATGTCATTCATTTGCGTGTGTATCCATCAAATGATGGAGGAGTCGGACATGGAGACAGAACAAGAAGCTTGGGCCAAGTCAGCACTGAAGCGTAAGGCCGTGTCAAATGGGAGTGCGTCGCGTAAACCTTCGGAGCCATCGTAGGATTGCATGATGCTGAGTAGGATAAGTACAAAATTAGCCATTTAATGATTTAAATAATTTAGAAAACTTCAAAAATTTATAACTTGGAGTAGAAAAATCATAAAAATAAAATAAAAATATCGTAGTGCTCAGTGAAGAGGGGAGAATCATTTAAACCAAAAGTAAATTTTTTTTTCTTTACATTTATTTTTAAATTAATTAAATACTATAAAACATCATTAGATCATAGAGAATTAAATATTAAACACCATGATAAGAAATTTTGCTAGTTTTTTCTCTCTATGATTAGGGGTGATATCTGATTTTTCCAAAGTGAGGGAACACCCCTAACATGGTAAACCCTAATTTCAAGGTTTAGTCATCTCTTTTTCTTAAAATAATTATATAAATTAAAATAAAAATTAGAAAATTATGAGATTTTTTTTGATAGGCTCATTGTGGTCAGAAGACTCTAAGAAAAATAAAACCTGTTTAAAGGTATTTAAAATGCCATTTGTTATTTTAAGTCATTAAAACCCTTAAAAAGTTAAGTAAATAAATTGCAATCTAATAAATCATAAAAATTGATCTACACTGTAAGTAATGGTTATCAAAAGCCTCTGTAAAAAACTGAAACTAATATGAATTGATTTGACCACCAAAGTTTATTATTCTAGAAAAAATGAGATTTTTGTTCTAAAATAATTATAATAATTAAAATATAGCTCAAAAAATTATAAAAAGTTGTTTGGAGTGTTCCTTGTGACTATGGGCATCCAAAAATAAATAAAATTGACATTAAAAAAAAGAATCCATTTTTGGGCTATTTTCCCCATATAAAAAATATTTAAAAATTCAAAAAATAACAAAAGTACAAAAATACACCAAAATGTCATAAATTGTTTCCTATGTACTTGAGACAAATTAAAATATTTTTCCTTATTTTCTAAATAAAGTTATGCTTTTTTAAATGCCAAGAATGTATTTTCCCTAATTCTTCACTAAAATAATTATAGAAAAAATATAAATATCTAAAAAATATAAAAGAAATTCCCTTAGTTCCTTGAAGTCAGAGAGATCAATGAAAATAATGAAATTGATTTTTTAAAGTAAAATATATTTTCTATTTAATTAATCATAAAAGTAAGTAAATTATTATAAAGAATTTAAAAATAATTTAAAAATAATTTAAAAAAATCATGCAATTTAACCCAGGTGATCCTCTAACCTATGTGAACCTATAATATTTTTCTTAAGGACAAAAGCTTTACTTTGATTGGTTAAATGAATAATCTTTTGAAATTCCTATTTTTGGAAAAAAAATAATTATAAAAAATAAAATAAAGATTAGAAAAATATGATTTTTTCTCTGGTACCTTAAATAACCCATGAGAAATAGGCCAATGAATTTCCAAGCCAATGTGAAACAATTTAAAAGATTTCTGAAGATAGGATCCTTAGGGGCAAAATTGTATTTTCCACATTTTCATCCCTAATAAGAATCAAACTTTTCTTTAATACAACCTTTTCTTAAAATTACACATTTACCCCCAGTGTCTTTTTAGCTTTTTAGTGAGCTAAGTTTAATATAAAGATACTTGAGGATTAGTTGGAAGATGAACCGCAATTAATCCCCTTCAAACACTACAAACTTATGCTTGCTTGTCCCCTCTCTCATGAGTTAACGGTGATATAAAACTGAGCTCACCTTAAACCTAATGAAATTTAGGGTAATCTATTCAACAACATAACATGTTCAAATGACCATGAAATGATTTAGAAGACTTTAAAGGTTGTCTAGGGTATCCCTCGGACACTTTTACAATTTTTTGGATGTTTTAAAGAACAATTGAATTTATTATGATTTGTTCAAGAAAATCATCTTTTAAAACCTTTAGGGACCCACCAAGTTATGAATTGTGGTCTCTTTTGAACTTGAACCATTAATGATTCAATGCCACTTGTTCATGTATCACTTATTTTTTACTTTACAATATATACATGATTATGATGGCTAACATTTCAGCAACCGCAACGAGAAGACAACATGTATGGATTCACAGTTTATTTAATGTCATTTTATTTCTACAATTTACTACTGCTTTAATGTGTTATGCATGCTTGGTTAGAACACTTTTCAAAAATCAAAACAAATAATTTTCAAAGTTAAGATAAACCATTTCAAAATTAAGTCTAAACAATTTTAAAATAAACAAACAACATATTACGTCCTTCTAAATTTATGGAAATCCCTCGGATGAGGTAACCTATGGTTGCTAATGAGATCTCCCCAGTTTAAATGAGTTTAACAATTCATTTAGAATAACTAAATTCAAAAGAAAATAGTGGTACCAGAATAAGGGAACCGTGGGATCCTAACTTGTGCCGCTCTAAACAACTTTAACCTGCCCCCCCCCACTTCCCCACAGGACATTTGAATGATAATAAAACTTGATACGAAAACTATAAAGCCTTGAACCTGAGAGGAGCTTAGAGCTAACACTTTGGGAAGCATGACAAGAATGTATAGAAGAACAACTTCGAGAGAACAAGCAAATCTGCAATAGCAAATCATTCCTTAGAATTAAATAACAAGCAAGAGGATTTCAAGGTTGCCTCTCTGGTATGACATAAATCGTCAACTCATCTTTAGGCCTTTGCACAATCATGTTGTGTAATTTAAGCCATAAATCACTTTAAGCTCTTAGGTTGTCGTTAATTAAGACATAAACCCTCGAATCCTCCAGATAATTTGTATGACCATCTCATGTATGTCCTAAATAAGAAAACATGCAGGATGAAACATCAAGTAATCCTTTTCTAAAATTGATGCCACACTCTAGGACAGTTTGATAAGTCACTGAGGTTTCCTACGGATCAGCAGCATCTCCTCTCTTTCATTCCTTTAAATTCCTTAAAATAATTGTTCCTATTTGATCCACTCCCTTTAAATCTCTAATGTACAAAATTGAAAACCTTAAACTTTGACATTCTTGAAAGTAAGACCACTGATCTGAATTGAGAGTATTCTTAAGTGACTTCAGTCACTTAAGTTATAATTAACTATAAGGGTTTGCCTCTATAGAGAACTTTGGAACCCAACTTAATATAAACCCTATTTAATCTTCTTTATAAATAGGGGAACTTGTCGGTCAACATAAACAGTTTCACAGACCATATCCAATTTCATAAATTCTATAGTTTATTTAATCAAGTCAAACTATGAAGTAATATGTCTATTCCTTGGGATAGGTACATCACTTGCGGTGTTGTGCTCGTTTATTTAAACTTCAATATATCATATCAGTTCGGTCTCGTATTTTCAAAAAATAAAACATTTTTTTAATTAAAATATTAATTTTCTAAAATCAACTTTATGTATATAATAAGTTATTTTAAAATTATTTCCAAACAATTTGGTGGCCAACACTGTGCCATAATCAGATTCTCAACTGATCCTCGACGAAGAAAACTACGCTTTGCAATCAACTTTTTTTATTACATGTCTCGAAATCTTTCTTGTGCTTTAACATTCATAAAACTATCAGAATCTCAAACCACTTTTCCTCTTCATCTTTTCATTTTAAGAGCCATGAATAATCTATTAAAAATTTGATAAAATTTCCAATAAATTCCAAATATAACTTCATAAGGCACCTACAAGCACATTCGAAGCAAAATAAGCATTTCACCATGGATATCTCACTATTATAAAAATGGAATAAGAAATCTAAGTTTTGAAGTGCTAATTCTAAGCCAATCAACCACAAATCCAAGCCCTAGGAGAGGTATTTTTCAATTATGGGAGGAAAAAGACAAAACAAGGAGAAAAATGGCGTGAACCAATAATTTTTGGGCCCAATATCGTAACTTAGGCAGTTTGGCACGATAGCGCCAAGTTGCGGCGCTATGTCATCAGCGCTCAACTGTACAAATTTTTGAAATTTTGTCAATTTCAAAAGAGCACAGTTACCTAAGATTAATGGACCCTAAAATAGCCAACTTATCAATATTTAATTTCATTATTTTTCCTTTTCCTTTTGAATTTCTCCAGTCTTCATTCGCATTGGTTGGAGAGTCCAAATCAAATCACTCAGGGCATTCTAACACCAAGTACTAACAACACAAACTTAACACATTTTCTTATAATAGGCATAATTTCAATACTACATAACATCACTTCCACAACGATAAGGACATACAAACATAAAATTAAAATTTGCTATACTAGGGTTACTTTACATTTAAATTAAGCATACAACTATTTAACACTCGACAAAAACAAAATTTTCCACATAATAATCCATCTAAGCATAATTGTGAACATTGGTGTCTCCCTCTTTTTCACCCTCAAAAAATTTACAATCGAACACATGGTAAAAAGGAGCACGAGGAAAATCTAAAGCAAATTTATTGTCGATCCATTTGTTCTTTCTATACATACTTACTTGATAATCTTTGAAACTCGTCATATGGTTGAATTGAAGTTTCATCTGCCACTCCAAGTGCTCGTACTAACGATACATGTCACTCAACTTGTTATGCAGATGAGATAACTCTTCATCAATCTTTCCTAAGTTTTTTGGTAATCCTTTGCAAACATAGTGCTAGAAATCCACTAAAATTATTTTGGGCATCCTTATGCACAAACTTACTATCATTTGTACTTCCATTACTCTTCATGAATCTTAAAGCAAGGATTCTCAGGTAAGGATGATTCCTTCACTCTTCTCTCCCTCGGTAACACTTGGAATTGTGAAGAAGATGACTCAATTTACATTTAAGGGTTATTTAATATAGAAGAAGAGAGTAGAAACTGAAAATTGAACAATTTTAGGAAGCTAATCAAACTATGGCGTATAGCGCCAGATCTGGCGCTATGGCTCCAATCCCCAAATTTCATGTGAATCAAATTTTCTTGTTACCAACTCATTTTACCACTTAAATAAGTGTTTTGTGCCATATTAGTCAAGTAAGACTTAGTATAACATCATAAACAAAAAATTACCGAATAAATCAATCCACGTCAATAACTATGGGTTGCCTCCCACAAAGTTCTTGGTTTAACATCGTCAGCCCAACATAACCAATAGTTTAATCAGGTTGACCCAGCATCAGAATCTCTTCATGTAAGAGAATATTTCCATAAATGTAATGTTTCAATCGAAGTCCATCTACTTTAAATATCCTTTCAGATTTGTGGTCTTTAATATCCACTACACCATACATATAAACTTTAATTATAATAATTAGCCCTGACCTTATGGATTAAAGTTTTTTGGGAAATAATTTCAATTTTGTATTATATATAAAAACTTTTTGTGCAGCCTGAAAACCTTTTCTTACAATCCTATGATCATGTCAGACTTTCATCTTTTCCTTATAAATTCTTTCATTCTCATAAGATTCATTTCTAATCTCTTCAAGTTCATTTAATTATAATAATCATTTCTCACCAATGCGCGAGAACTTGGGATTAAATTAATAATAAATATGAAATGTAGCCCAAATAATAATGTAACTTTAATGAAAATAATTTATCATTAAAACCTCATTTAAACTCCCAATTTCCTTCTACATATAACGTAAGTATGTGTATCGTTCAAGTAATATAGGGCTCTAATGGAGTCCTTGATATCGATCCCACATGGAAGCTGGAAATATATATATGCTAGCTATTAATGTTCTATTCTTAAATTAAAATAAAAATAAAAACAAAATAAAGTACAAAGTTTGAAGTTAAACTACTCAAGTGAAATGCTACTAAATATGCAGATGTACGGCTACAATAGTTAAGTTAAACTGGATGCTAAACTTTTAGAAGTAAAATGCTGAAATAAAACAAAGGTTTTTTGTTGACAAAAAGTTCAAGTATGAGAAAACACTCTTACCCTTTACAACAAAAACATGGTTTGTGAATAAATTGAAATCATTTGAAAAATTTATTTAAAAGTTGTTTTGTGCCAAATAGGAGCATTCATATTCTCTACCCTCTTCTAAGCGCTATAAGGAATATTGACTAATCCAAAGTTTGGTCCCTAATTTTGTGGTTAGGCTTGGAAGATACCGGCTATCACTCCAAAGCTCCCACTACTCGCTCACCTGAGGGCCTACATGCTTACATTAGTTTCTAATAAATTGAACCAAATCAAAGATTCTAATCTGTCACCTTAAAATCTTCCAATTCAACATTCAACAAAGAATATTTTCCTATTTATTTGCACTCAATCACATGAATGACATGCTCTACCATGAAATCAAATGTGATTCTCCCTTTATTGTAGAAATTATATCCCCTTTTTATAACATATGTATCTTCACACATTTTAACAATTCAATTAGCCAGATCGAAAAGTAAATGAAGATCAGAGTTCAAATCATCACAAATTATCGACATTTAAAATCATAGAAAAAAAATCAATTATTCACAAAATCATTTCTTCAAAGTAGGGAGAAATACAAAGAAGACTACTCAAAATTTATGAGAAAGATACAATAAAACACTGACTTCATATATAAAAAGAAGTTTGCAAATAAAAGAAATGAAAAATACAACTTATCTCACAATCCTTTTCAAGAAAATCCCTAGATGTTCACTCCAAGCTTTCCTCTCTTTACAAGCACTCTCAATTCTCTCTTAGAAGTGTAATGAAGAAGAAATCTCTCACCTCTCTCTTTACAAGCACTCTCAATTCTCTCTTAAAAGTGTAATGAAGAAGAAATCTCTCACCTTACCACTCCTCTTACAACCCTAGAAGACAATCTCCAAGCCCTTGACTTTCTCTCTCTATATCTCCCTCTTGGTTCTCACAGTACCTATCTTTTTTCGCCCCCCCACCCTTTAGAAGTTCTTCTGCAACTTGACTTTGTTTTGGGCTACCTCCTCTGAAAAAAGTTTCAATTTCCATCAAAAATTCAAAAGTCAAACCTTTGAATTCAAAAGTCAAACCTTTGAATTCAAAAGATGTGCCTCTTTGATCCAAGAGTCAAATCCCTTCAAATTAGAACTTTCTAAAGTGTCTAAATGCCTTGAATCACTCCATGGGGTGTTTTGAACAAGTGTCCTTTTGAAAATTTTGGTAAAATTCATCTCGAATAGCCTTAATTTGAAAAAGTTGCTCCTGACGCATCATGCACTGATCTAGCGCATCATGTGCCAACGCTCTGGATTTTGGCACATCATGCGCCAGTTTGGGGCATCATGCACCCAACCCGTAAATTGGTTATTTTTGCTCCAATTTTTTCTCCTTTTTTCATTTTGGCTCCAAATGCCTAAAAATGGTACAGCTGCAACAAAAACATAAAATATATTTCTTTAAAGTACAATATCACAAAAATAGGCATAAAAGGGGTACTTAAAACAATATACTATTTTTGTGTATCAAAATCCCCCGAACTTAAATGTTACTTGTCCTCAAGTGACATTTTTATTACATAAGAGCATATGAGTTTAGGATAGAGATTAACTTATCACTTCTATACTTTAGTTCAATAAATAGAATAGTAAAAAATTAAGAAAAAACCTTTAATAACTTAGATTCAAACTCCAAGTCTAGGAATATCTAGTAATCAAATTCATGATTTCTCAATCTATATTCATTTCAAGAAGAATTGCAATTTGCCAAGCTAAGGACATTTAGAACATTAATATAAAAAAGAACTTCATGAAAACTTTACTAGGAATGCTACTAATGCTTCATTACAAGTTTAGAAAGTGTAATAAAGTTCCTTCCTTAAGTTGATTCAAGTAAAGCCAATTTTTTATTAGACATCTCCTCAAGCTTCTCCTCACCCATTTTTTTCTTTCTTTTTCTTTTATTTTTTTCGTTTAGGATCTTTTTAATCCCTTCTTTTTTTTCTTTTTCTTTTTTCCTTTTTCAAGTGAGGATTACTGTATATGGATAGCCTTAAATAGTTTTGAACTTCACTATCCTCTTCTTAAAGTTAGAACTCCACACCTCTCCTTACTTAGAGCCCGTTTGGGGAAACTTATTTGGTGTCGTGGCATTTTGAAAATGCTAAGGGCCCGTCTGAATAAAACTTACCAGATGCATTTTAGAAAAAGGAGCTTTCATTTTTTATTACAAGCGGATCATGGGGTCCTACCCGCAATCTGCGTTTCATCGCTCAGAAAGACGCTCGCGCCCCTGGTCTCGCTCGAGGAGGTATCCTTGATCTCGTAGAGTGCCCTAATTTCTCTCGTCATTTCTCTCACTGCAAGTAGGTATCCCCGTCACTCCTCTCGCCCTGTCTCTTCTCTTGCCTCATCCCTGAAGGTATCCTTCGTATCTCCTCCAAATCTCCTTTCGTTTCTTTTTCGATGTCCACGGAGAATGCTAGTCGATTCCTGCATTTACTTCAGCTTCCTCGGTTATTTCTTTCTCCTTATATTTATTTTAAGACATTCTGCACTTCTTTGCTAATAGATCTGGTTTCCTTCTTCTTCCTAGGTGAAGTAGCCTGATGGTTTGGAAATTTTTTTTTGTCTAGGAGATTGACAAATCTGATGTTTCTGGTTATGTATGTTATCTATGGTAGAAAAAATGTTATCATCAAAAATAAAACTATGATGTTATCTATGGTTGACAGATCTGATGTTATCTGATGTTATCTATGGTAGAAAAAATGTTATCATCAAAAATAATGATAGAAAAATGGATATGATATTACTTAAGAACTGTGCATCCATTGCTTGAAAGACAGTATCCCCGACCATCTATAATGCGTGTGGTATGTATGTAAATTTTTTTTAAAAACCTATTGCTTAAAGAAAGGATTTCAACCATCTATGATGCAATTGTCAAACATCGCTAGTGTCTCATATGCAATACATACATAATAATTGTATAACATGTATGCAAATAAGATGTTTACAAAACACACCAACCAAACAGATAAATAATTTATTCATGATAGGGATAGAATGGTCATTTTTTCAGAATCAGCTGTTTTCCAAACGCACAAACCAAAAAGCCAGCCAGTTTATCCGGATCAGCTGATCATTAACAGATTATCAGAATAAGTTGGATAAGCTCCAGCTGCCCCAAACAGACCCTTAATAAAGTCATACTAGTTTATGAATTTTCATAAAGCCTCATTCATTTCTTCTTATATAAAAGTCCAAAATTCATAACACTTCAAAAATATAATTTTCCTTTACTAAAATAGAAAAACATAGTCTTAATGTATCATACCAAATATCCTTAACTTTAGAAATAACCTTTATTATTAAAACTTTTTTTCATAAATTTACTACAATATTTATGAACATTAGTATAATCATTCAAAGTTAAATCTTAATATCCCAAGTCATGTTAAATTAATTTTTAAAAAATGTAGTTCCTTAAGGACAAATAAAATTTAGCTTTCTCCATTTCAAAAGAAATTTTTCTTTCCCCTAAACTTAAGTTTTTAAATGATTTTTTAAAAAAATATTTTAGTACAAAATTTTAGTCAGTGAAAGAAAATAGTAAATGCATGAAAATAGAAACTAACCTGTATAGAATTTCAGAACATGAAATTGGTTCTTTATACTGCAGGTACTAACTATAAAACTATATATAGGCTTTTAAGCATTAAATAAAACATAATATATTCTAAAGAATTTGCTAGGAATTAAAATAGAAATACAAAAACTGAAAAACAAAAACTGAAAATACTACACATTCAACAAGCTCAAACTGAAAATACTAAATCTAAAACTAAAAAGTAAAAAGTCAACTATTATTATTACAAATTACAGGTCCACAACACAACATAAAAATCTTAAATCCAATAAGTCTTAAATAAAAGTGCAACACAGTACAAAAAAATATACAAACAACACATAATATCAAATCAAACTGAAACTAAACTATCAGTTCTCATCTCCTTCCTCACCATCATCATCATCTTCTTCTTATTCTTCTCTTTCCTCTTCATCTTTATCATGAATGGGAGCATAGCGAACAAAGCTGGGGCAAGCAGGAAAGTTCAAATTAGGTTCAACCATAAAGTGTCTAACCATAGCATTCTGAAAATCTATATCATGTTAAACTCTCCACTGTTGATATTCATAATTATATGCATTCTTTGCTTCTATCTCTCCCAACTGAGTCTGTATTTTAATGATATCATATTGTTGAATGATGAGCTTGTCCATAATATCTTCCAATGATACAGAACTAGAAGTATATGCCTCTGCAGTAGATGTAGAAGGCATATCCCTTCTTCCACTTCTAGACTCAACAAATGATTCTACTCTAAATCATGTGCCTCTCACTCGGACTCTGAGGCTGTAATCTCTCTTCAAAACTATGGGATTCAACTCCTGATTGTTCACATAGAGTAAAAATCAATACAGGATATCCCAAGCCTCTAGGAGTAGCAATACCAGCAATACTCCGAGCATGATGAACTATAAGCGGACCAGCATCTATTGCTTTCATGTTTTGAATGCAATAGTTCAACACAGCTTGATCATTTGTAACATCAGCAAGATGATTTGTAGATATAAGTCTGACAGAGATGAAGTGATGTCATACTTTGGACTGAATCATCAACATGGAAGCGGGGAAGTTAACTATTTTGTTATTCTTTATCTTCCACTCCCCTCTTCCATCAGTCAGAAAGGCAATGACTTCTTCCACTGATGAATCAGTGATAACAAAAGCGGCATATTTATCATGGAAGACAGTCCTCATCCTATATAACACATTAATTCTTTCGGAGGTAAACTCAACTTGCGTACCTCTCACTAAAATATGATCTCCCTCAGTGAACCTTAGGTTGGTGTAGAACTCTCGAACCATCAGGACGATCGCTACAGCAGTGAAGTAGCAAAATCACTCCCAATTTCTGGCGAGAATCAATCTTTCAACCTTGCCTTCCGAGTTCGCAAATGCCCTTTTCTGGATCAATCTCCGGGTCTCAATTTGTCTATTGTAATAGTGTTGAGCCTTGAAATTAACAAACTTTTGAGCATCATATTCGCCCGACGTTCTTCCTCTTTATGTGCGGGTAGCCATTGAAGGTTCTACGATAATCCAAATAAATTCCAAATAAATTACTAAATCACAAATTTAACTCCCTAAGCAAAATTATTTGGTAAGAAACTTTTCACCATTAGTTTTCTTCAAGCATTTTCATAAAAAATCCCATTTTTTGGATCTCCCAAAATCAATGGTGAACATAAAAAATTTCTAAAATAAAGTGAAGCTCTTATCAAGAGAAGATGAAATCTATGATTTTTGGCTTCTGAATCCTTTCCTTAGCCCGCGATGTGATGCCCTAGACTAAAGGTTGGAGGTGGAAGAAGACAAAACAACAAAAATGGAGATTTTTGTGTGATTTCATGATTTTTTTAGCCAATATGAAGTGTTCGGACCTTTGACACATCATGCGCCAAATCTGGCGCATCATGCGCCAAGGCTCTGTAAGTGGGTGCATCATGTGTCAGAGCATATTTTTTTGCCAAATCTCAATTTTTGGCGAAATGTGCTTCGTACCGCTTTACGTCAACCTCTATTTGACTCAAATAAACCTTTCTAAGTATTACTAAACATCAAGCAAACACCAACTTTTAACAAACAACACAAAACTCATATTTATATATGAAATCCGCGTTATCACAAACTAACATTTTTTTTAAGCAAACACATAAAAAATTTAGTGCTCTTAAGAAAACCAACGTCTTAACACTAAAATATAATCATCAACCTTCAAAGCAATAAACATAGATAGTGCAAGAGTAGAAAGTAAAGGTAATCCAACATAACAAACTAAAACAAAAAATACTAGACAAAACATTTTGTGCTTAACTCAATCTTTAAACATCTTCTTCACTCTAGTCATCCTGGATATTTTCCATAGACTGTTAGTGCACATAAAGATTGTAGAAGGGCCTAAATGGAAATTCAAATTCATCAGTTGAATTTTCCTCTTCTATCCACGCATGCTTCTTGAACATACGTACCATACTATCTTCAATACACCATGTATATCAAAATGTTCCTTGAGTCTCCAATCCATGTGATCCAGCATTTTAGAAATATTCTCAATTGCATGCATAAGATTATGCACCTCTTTCTCTATCTTCTTAATTCTTTGTGAAAGTGCACTCGACTTGTAATAGGGCTGAATAGGTGATTAATTTTGGGATCCTTAATCCATTAGTACATTCATATCATTTTCATCTCCAATTCCAATGCAACTGCAGTAGACTTCAGGATCCATTGGCTTCCAAGATAGCAGTACTTTTTCCCAACTTTCTTAAGGTACTTGCAATTGACTGTAGAGTTGGAAAATAGTAGATGGATGTCCCAATCCAGTTGCAGATCCATTCAAAATCAAACCCAAAATTGATTTTACAATTATGGCTCCAATATCAACAGATTTTCTAGTTTGAATATAGTAGTTCAATATAACACTCTCCTTAGTGACCTTACTAATTTTCATAGTAGGCAGTAATTTTGAGGAAATGAGGAAATGTCATGCCTTTGAAGTAGGGTTTAACAATGATGAAGAAAAACTCACATTCCCATCATCTCGGGCTTCCCAATTAGCACCTTGATCTGTAAGGTAACTGTAGAGTTCATCCATGTTGTCTCTTGTAGGGGTAAAAGTTGCATAGTGGCAAACAGGCACGTTCTCGATCATAAAACTTTTTTTGATTCTCAAAGGAATGAACTACACAAACCTGCCTCGCACATAGATCATTCCTTGGTTGATCCCATGAAGATTTGCATAAAATTCTTTCACCACAGGGACAACTACAGTGGAAATAGTGTAGCAAAGCACTTCCCAACGCCTCTACGCAATAACTTCTTCGACTCGAGTATTCAGCATGTTGAATCCTTGATTCACAAATCCCCTCTCTTTAATAAGCATCTTCCTCATTATAACTCAATCATACAACTTCTGTGCGTCAAAACTGATGAACATTCTTCAGTTGAAAATTCTAAATCTAGCAGAGTTTCTAGAGTGGGAAGCCATAGGAATTGAAAAGTGGTGACTCTTCCCTCGTTTCCCCCTCTAAAATATGTCTTGGAGTCACTTAGCCAAAAACCACTGTTTGAACTGCTTTAAGTCATTTTCTTCTTTGCGGTGCTTCATGCACCGATCTGGCGCATCATGCACCAGCTCTCTGAAATTCAGCGCATCATGCGCCAATCTGGCACATCATGTGCGAGTTCTAAATTTTTGGTCATTCTAATTTTGATCAAATAAATTCCGAGTCTTTTCACAACATTAGGCAAACAAAGATGTTTCTAAACATTTTTCTCAAATACACAGATTACATAAAGGCATAAACATAAATATACATATAAGATTTTAAACAAAAATTCAAAAATCAAACTAAACAACAATACATATGGGTTGCCTCCCACAAAACGCTTGGTTTAATGTCGTCAGCCCGACATTTTCAATCTCATTCTGGGTGATCCAACATGATTTTCTCTTTAACATTTGGTCTTCGACCATCAAAATAAGGTTTCAATTTGTGCCCATTCACTTTAAATATTCTTCCAATTTTGAGATCTTCAATATTGACTGCTCCAGAGGGATAGAGTTTTTATAACTCTGAATGGCCCTTTCCATATAGACTTAAATTTTCTAGGAAATAATTTCAATCTTGAACTATATAACAATACTTCTTGTTTAGGTTCAAATTCTCTTTTTACTATCTTCTGATCAAGCCATTCTTTCATTTTTTTGTTCTAAATCATCGGATTATTATAAGATTTATTCATAATTTCTTCAAGCTCATTCAATTGTAATAGTCTTTTCTCACCATATTTTTTAAATTGCAATTTAGTTCTTTTATCACTCAATAAGCTTTATGTTCCAATTCAACTGGCAAGGTACTAGTCTTCCTAAAAATTAATCTATATGGAGACATTCTTATAGGTCTCTTATAAGCTATCCTGTATGCCCATAACGCAGTATCTAATTTAATAGACCAATCCATTTTGTAAAGATTAATACAATTCTCTAAATATCTTTTAATTCACGATTAGATACTTCCCCTAAACCACCAGTCTGGGGATGAGAAACAATTGCATTTTTATGTATTGTATTATATTTTTTCACCAATCTTGCAACTGTTGTATTTCTAAAATGAGATCCTCCGTCAGTAATGATTACTCTTGGAATTCCAAATCTTATAAAAATATTTTTAATTAAAAATTTTGAAACACTTCGAGCTTCACATCTAGGTAAAGTGATTGTTTCTATCCATTTTAAAACATAATCCACCGCAATCAATTTATATATATTTCCAAATGAAGGCATGAATGATCCCATAAAATCAAATCCCCATGCATCAAAAATTTCAATTTCTAAATTAAAATTTAGAGGCATTTCATTTCTTCTAGAAATATTACCTACTCTCTCACAACGATCATGTGTTTTTATATATATATATTAACATTTCTAAATATAGTATGCCAATAAAATCCAGATTGTAAAATTTTTCGAGCAGTTCTATCATTCTCGAAATGTCCTCCGAATTTAGAATCAATACATTTTGAATAATCTCCTGAATTTATTTATAAGGAACACATCGCCTTATAACTAAATCTTTACATTGTTTATAAAAATGTGGATCATCACAAAAATAAGATTTTACATCATAAATGAATTTCTTTTCCTGTTGTTTTATCAGTCCATATGGTAAAATACCACTAACAATATAATTCGCAATATCAGCATACCAAGGTATTTCCCATCCTCTTGCNAGATCTAATTGTTGAATCATTAACTGCTCCATAATATTTTCAAGTGAAATAGTACCATAAGTATATGGTCTTTTAGCTGATGTGGAGGGTCTATCACTACTTCCACTCCTAGATCCAACAAATGATTCAACTTTTTTCACAGTGGGTTTTCCAATAGGTTTTAGTGTTTGCAATGTTTTTTCATTTCAAACAAATTCTAGTCTTGATTGTTCACATAAAGTGAAAATTTAGACAGAATTTCCCAAACCACTAGTTGTCACACTTCTAGCATTGCTCTAATCATTACGCACAATAAGAGCACCAAACTTCAGTGCTTTCATTTGTTGAATGTAGAAATTCAATACTACACTTTCCTTAGTTACTTTGCTCAGTTGATTTGTTGGTAGCAAATTTGCAGAGATAAAGTAATGTCATGCCTTGGATTGAACATTTAACATAGAAGTGGAGAAATTTACTTTGTTATTATTTTAATTTTACATTCTCCTATTCCATCAGTCATGAAGCAGTCATTACAAATGCAACATACTCAAAATGAAAAGCATTTTTGAGTTCATAAAATTCATTGATTATTATTTGAGTAAATTTGACTTGCTTACCTCGAACAAAAATATGATCGTCCGTTGTGACTCGAAGATTGACATAGAATTCTTAAATCACCGGAACAATGGCTACTGCAGTGAAGTAGCTAAAAGTTTCCCACTTCCCTAGCTTCGAAAATGCTAGCTCTTGAATCAATTTCCTCAAGCCCATTTTGGTATTATAGTTATATTGGGCCTTAAAACTAACAAATCTCCTTGCATTAAAATCTCTCATAGGCTTTCCCCTCTTTGCTCTTGAAGCCATATTAATCTCNCTACGCAATAACTTCTTCGACTCGAGTATTCAGCATGTTGAATCCTTGATTCACAAATCCCCTCTCTTTAATAAGCATCTTCCTCATTATAACTCAATCATACAACTTCTGTGCGTCAAAACTGATGAACATTCTTCAGTTGAAAATTCTAAATCTAGCAGAGTTTCTAGAGTGGGAAGCCATAGGAATTGAAAAGTGGTGACTCTTCCCTCGTTTCCCCCTCTAAAATATGTCTTGGAGTCAGTTAGCCAAAAACCACCGTTTGAACTGTTTTAAGTCATTTTCTTCTTTGTGGTGCATCATGCACCGATCTGGCGCATCATGCACCAACTCTCTAAAATTCGGCGCATCATGCACCAATCTGGCACATCATGTGCGAGTTCTAAATTTTTGGCCATTCTAATTTTGATCAAATAAATTCTGAGTCTTTTCACAACATTAGGCAAACAAATATGTTTCTAAACATTTTTCTCAAATACACGGATTACATAAAGACATAAACATAAATATACATATAAGATTTTAAACAAAAACTCAAAAATCAAAGTAAACAACAATACATATGGGTTGCCTCCCACAAAACGCTTGGTTTAATGTCGTCAGCCCGACATTTTCAATCTCATTCTGGGTGATCCAACATGATTTTCTCTTTAACATTTGGTCTTCAACCATCAAAATAAGGTTTCAATTTGTGCCCATTCACTTTAAATATTCTTCCAATTTTGAGATCTTCAATATTGACTGCTCCAGAGGGATAGACTTTTTATAACTCTGAATGGCCCTTTCCATATAGACTTAAATTTTCCAGGAAATAATTTCAATCTTGAACTAAATAATAATACTTCTTGTTTAGGTTCAAATTCTCTTTTTACTATCTTATGATCAAGCAATTCTTTCATTTTTTTTGTTCTAAATCATCGGATTATTGTAAGATTCATTCATAATTTCTTCAAGCTCATTCAATTGTAATAATCTTTTCTCACCATATTTTTTAAATTGCAATTTAGTTCTTTTATCGCTCAATAAGCTTTATGTTCCAATTCAACTGACAAGTGACTAGTCTTCCTAAAAATTAATTTATATGGGGACATTCCTATAGGTCTCTTATAAGCTATCCTGTATGCCCATAACGCAGTATCTAATTTAATAGACCAATCCATTTTGTAAAGATTAATACACTTCTCCAAAATTCTTTTAATTTCACGATTAGATACTTCCACTAAACCACCAGTCTGGGGATGAGAAACAGTTGCAATCTTATGTATTGTATTATATTTTTCCATCAATCTTGCAACTGTTGTATTTCTAAAATGAGATCCTCCGTCAGTAATGATTACTCTTGGAATTCCAAATCTTATAAAAATATTTTTAATTAAAAATTTTGAAACACTCCGAGCTTCACATCTAGGTAAAGTGATTGTTTCTATCCATTTTAAAACATAATCCACTGCAATCAATTTATATATATTTGCAAATGAAGGCATGAATGATCCCATAAAATTCAATCCCCATGCATCAAAAATTTCAATTTCTAAATTAAAACTTAGAGGCATTTCATTTCTTCAAGAAATATTACCTACTCTCTCACAATGATCATGTGTTTTTTTATATATATATTAACATTTCTAAATATAGTATGCCAATAAAATCCAGATTGTAAAATTTTTCGAGCAGTTCTATCATTCTCAAAATTTCCTCCGAATTTAGAATCAATACATTTTGAATAATCTCCTGAATTTATTTATAAGGAACACACATCTTATACCTAAATCTTTACATTGTTTATAAAAATGTGGATCATCACAAAAATAAGATTTTACATCATAAATGAATTTCTTTTCCTGTTGTTTTATCAGTCCATATGGTAAAATACCAGTAACAATATAATTCACAATATCAGCATACCAAGGTATTTCCCATCCTTTTGTAACATAAAATTGTTCATCGAGAAAAGTATCTTTAATCTCTCTCTCCAAATCAAGTATTTCTTCCTGTTCCAAGCTTGATAGATGATCAGCTTTTTGATTATCAGTTTCTTTCCTATCGACTACTATAAAATCAGACCTTGCATCAGAAGTATCCATCTAATTAATCTTGGTTTTGCATCCCTTTTTGCATTAAAAATTTAATAGCATAATGGTCAGTATGCACAACACATTTAGTTCCAATCAAATCTGATCTAAACTTATCAAAAGCATACACAATGGCTAATAACTCTCTTTTAGTGGTGGTATAGTTAATCTAAGCATCATTAAGAGTCTTACTAGCATAATATATGACCCTAAAAATCTTATCATATTTTTTCCCTAAAATAGCTCCAATTGCATAATCACTAGCATCACACATTAATTCAAAAGGTTTCTCCCGGTCCGGGGAAATAATTATAGGAGCAGTGATCAATTTTTTCCTTAAAGTTTCAAAGGCTTTAAGGANCTTTAATCTCTCTCTCCAAATCAAGTATTTCTTCCTGTTCCAAGCTTGATAGATGATCAGCTTTTTGATTATAAGTTCCTTTCCTATCGACTACTATAAAATTAAACTCTTGCATCAGAAGTATCCATCTAATTAATCTTGGTTTTGCATCCCTTTTTTGCATTAAAAATTTAATAGCATAATGGTCAGTATGCACAACACATTTAGTTCCAATCAAATGTGATCTAAACTTATCAAAAGCATACACAATGGCTAATAACTCTCTTTTAGTGGTGGTGTAGTTAATTTAAGCATCATTAAGAGTCTTACTAGCATAATATATGACCCTAAAAATCTTATCATATTTTTGCCCTAAAATAGCTCCAATTGCATAATCACTAGCATCACACATTAATTCAAAAGGTTTCTCCCAGTCTGGTGAAATAATTATAGGAGCAGTGATCAATTTTTTCCTTAAAGTTTCAAAGGCTTTAAGGCAATCTTAGTTAAAGTCAAACTTTGCATATTTTCTAGAAGTTGGTATAAAGGCTTAGTAATTTTTGAAAAAAAATTGATATATTGCCTGTAGAATCCAGCATGTCCTAAAAAGCTCCCAACTCCTCTTATAGTAGTAGGTGGACGTAGGTTCGATATAACATGATATTTTGTAGGATCTACTTCCATGTCATTTTCTGAAATTTTATGTCCAAGAGCAATTCCTCCTGCAAACATAAATTGACATTTCTCTCAGTTCAAAATGAGATTAGTCTTTTCACAACATTCCAGAACTTTCTCTAATTGATTTAGACATACTTCAAATGAAGTTTCAAATACAAAAAAATTGTCTTCAATCCATTTTTAAGTCAAATCACTAAAAATTGACATCATACATCTTTGAAATGTTGCAAGTGCGTTACATAATCCAAAAGGCATTCGCCGAAAAGCAAAATTTCCACAAGGACTAGTAAATGTTGTTTTCTCTTGATCCTAAGGGCAGAATAGGAATTTGGTGATAACCAGTATATCCATCTAGAAAACAAAAATATTTGTGCCCAGCCAATCTATCCAACTTCTTGTCCAAAAAGGGTAAAGGAAAATTGTCCTTCCAGGTGGCAAGAATTTAATTTGCTATAAGTTATGTAGATTCGCTATCTAGTGACTTATCTTTTTGATATTAATTCATTATGCTCATTTGCCACTACAGTTACACCTCATTTCTTCGGAACATAGTGAATTGGACTCACCCAAGCACTGTCTAAAATATAATTCATTATTTCCACATCTAACCATTTTATAATTTCTTTCTTAACCACTTCTTTCATCATAAGATTCTATCTTCTTTAAGGTTCACTTCTTGGTTTATGTTGATCTTCCATTAAAATTCTATGCATGAAGATTTAATGAATGATTCCTTTAATATCAGCTAATGTCCATACAAAGGCTTTCTTATATCTTTTCAAAGTTTCTAACAGTTGCGTTCTTTCGCATCCGTTGGTTCTCAGGATACTATGACAGGTAGTGTAGATGAATTGCCTAAAAATGCATACTCCAAATGTGTAGGAAGTGTTTTCAATTCTAGTTCAAGGGGTTTCTTAATAGGTGAAATCAAATTGTTGTCATTTAGTGCAGGATCTAACATTTCAAATTTTTCCTGAACATATTTCAGTTCTTTCGTACACACTTCCACAGACTCATCTTGGATTTTATCCTCATCTTGATATTCTACGTATTCCTTTTCAAATTCGCTTTCATATGTCTTTTTGAAATATTCATGGCTTAAATACTCATTAATATCCATTCTGAAGCATTCAATCTCTTGTTCTTTTGCAGGGTATCTCATTGATTTTGTAATATTAAATGTAATCTCTTGATCACTAACTCTCATAGTTAGTTCTCCTTTCTGCATATCTATCAAAGCTCTTCCAATGGCTAGGAATGGTCTTACTAAAATAATAAAAATTTCTTTATCTTCCTCTATATTTAATACAATAAAGTTCATAGGAAAGATAAATTTAACAATCTTTACTAAAACATCTTCTAAGACTCCTTTAAGATAGGTAATCAAATGATCAGCTAACTAAAGAGTTACAATTATATGTGAAATATCTCCTAAGCCCAACCTTCTGAAAATTTATAATAGCATACGATTAATACTTGCTACTAAAGAACATATAGCTTTTCCATAAAATCATTTGCCAATAGCACATGGAATTGTAAAACTTCCAGGATCTTTAAGTTTTTTAGGAAGCTTCTTCTGAATTATAGCACTACACTCTTCACTGAGTGCAACAGTCTCATTATCTATAAACTTTCTTTTTCTTATTAAGTATATCATTCATGAACTTCACATAGTTTGGAATTTGTTCCAAAGCTTCAACAAATGGAATGTTTATCATCAATTTCTTCAAAATTTTCAAAAAATTTGAAAATTGATTATCTCTATATTTCTGCTTCAATCTTTGAGGAAATTGAGGTAGTGGTCTTTCTACAGTATTTTCATTGGTTTAATAGAACTTTCTAACTCACAATGAAAATCTTCACCATAATTTTCATTTTCCACCTCATCGTTTTCAATTTAAACTTATCGTTGAACTCTTTCTTCTAATTCTTTTCCACTTCTCAGTTGAATAGCTTTAATTTGCTCATTGTTCTAGTTTTTAGGATTTACTTCAACATTACTAGGCAATGTTCCTGGAGGTCTATTGCTAAGTATAGTAGCAATACATCCCAATTGATTTTCCATGCTTCTAATTGCAGCTCCTTGACTCTGTAATTGACTTCTCATTTATAATATAAATTCTTCCATTGATAACTTTTTCTCCTTACTTTGAAAATTATTAAATCCTAAGGGATAAAAAGGTTTATAAGCTTGATTTCCTTGATTGTCGGAGCTTCCCAATTGGTTCGTAGCATTGTTTCTCCATTGTAGATTTGCAGAATTTGAGTTATTGTTACTTCAACTAAAGTTTGGATGATTTTTCCAACCAGGATTATAATAATTGGCATAAGGATTATTAGAACGATTGTTTATCGCATTTAAAGTCTCATAAGAAGATTGAGATTCTATCATTTGTCCAAATGTGTTCTCCTCAAGCACAGGTGTTGTTTGAAAATAATTCATTCCATATTGATCTATCTTCTTCGATATAGCGACTATATGAGCAGCTAATATAAATATTGNAAGATCTTTAAATCTTTCCCAGACTTCATAAATTGATTCCTTTTCAAACTGATAAAAAGATGTAATATTTTTTGTAAGCTTAGCAGTTTTGGTAGGTGGGAAATATTTAGATAAAATTTTTTGTGATAAATCTCCCCAAGTTCTGATAGATTCAGGTGCTAATGAGTTTAACCACATCTTAGCTTTATCCCTCAGTGAAAAGGAAAAAGTCTAAGTCTGACAACATCATTCGACACTTCATCATATTTAAATGTAGCACACAATTCTACAAAACTAGCAAGGTGTAAATTGGGATCTTAAGTTGGTGTTCCCCCAAACTGATTGTTTTGTACCATTTGAATAATAGTAGGTTTCAGCTCAAATGAATTGACAACTTCAGCAGGGTTTTTTGTACTCAAATGAATTTCATCTGATGTAGGATTAACATAATCCCTTAAAGGTCTTTGATAATGTTCATTTTCATTTCCCGCATTACTTGAGTGCAAGCCATTTTGTTGGAATGATTTTTCTCTTTTTTTGGTTTTCAATTTTTTCAAACACTTTTTTTCTAATTTAGAATTGTAAGGTACTAAGTTTTCAAATCTTGTACTACGCATAAACAAAATAAAATAACTAAAAAAAGTAACACACTTAAACAAGAAAATGTTCAAAGTAAACTACAAATACTCTTTTTTATATTTTAAAATAAATTAAAATAACTAATAATTTCTGTTACTTCCTCAACAACGATGCCAAAAAGTTGATGCGCGGAAACTTGGGATTAAATTAATAATAGATATGCAATGTAACCCAAACAATAATGTAACTTTAATGAAAATAACGTATCTTTAAAACCACTTTTAAACTCCCAATTCCCCTATATGTGTCATTCAAGTAATAAAGGGCTCTAACAGAGTCCTATATATCGATCCCACAGGGAAGCTGGAAAAGTATATATGCTAGCTATTAATATTCTATTCTTAAATAAAAATAAAAATAAAAACAAAGTAAAGTAAGAAGTTTGAAGTTAAACTATTCAAGTGAAATGCTACTAAGCATGCAGATGTACGACTACAACAGTTAAGTTAAACTAGATGCTAAACTTTCAAAAGTAAAATTTCAGAAATAAAACAAAGGTTTTTGTTCATAAAAAGTTCAAGTATGAGAAAACACCATTCCCCTTTACAATGAAAATATGGTTTGTGAAGAAATTTAAATCATTTGTAAAATATATTTAAAAACTATTTTGTGCCAAATAGGAGCAATCCTATTCTCTACCCTCTTTCGAGCACTATAAAGAACATTGACTAATCCAAAGTTTGGTCGCTAACTCCATGGTTAGGCTGGGAAGATACCAGATGTCACTCCATAGCTCCCACTACTCCCTCACCATGAGGGCTAACATGCTTGCATTAGTTTCCAATCAACTGAACCAAATTGGAGATTCTAATCTGTCATCTTAAAATCTTCCAATTCTATATCAAATAAAGTATATTTCCCTATTTTATTTGCACCCAATCTCATGGATGACATACTCTCCCATGAAATCAAATGTGATTCTCCCTTTATTGTAGAAATTATATCCCCTTTTTAGAACATATGTTTCTCAAAATATTTTAACAATTTAATTGGCCAGTTGAAAAGTAAATGAAGATCGAATTTCAAATCATCATAAATTATCGACATTTAAAACCGTAGAAAATAAAATCAACTCTTCACAAAACAATTTTTTCGACGTAAGGAGAAGGATAAAGAAGACTACTCAGAATTCATGAGAAGGATATGATAAAGCACGGACTTCATATATAAATAGAAGTTTCCAAACAAAAGAAATAAAAAATACAACTTACCTCACAATCCTTCCCAAACAAATCCCTAAAAATTCTCTCCAAGCCTTTCTCTCTGTACAAGCACTCTCAATTCTCTCTTAGAAGTGAAATGAAGAAGAAATCTCTCACCTTCCCTCTCCTCTTACAACCCTA
>JXCR01128266.1:166409-189523 GCA_002079205.1 Phalaenopsis hybrid cultivar | reverse complement strand
TTATTTTAAAAGGGAGGGGAAATTATAGCTACCCTTAGGTGCTGATTGGCTACAAGAATTGAACAAAATTTATGTAGAATTTAACCTAAATCCTGCCAAACTTTGCTATGTCTCACTCAATTGCAATAAACCTAGCACAAACTGCTAAACTATTGTTTTTTATAAGAAAATAAAATTGTCAAAATAATTTGTAAATCAAATTAAGTTATTTATTTTAAAAGGGAGGGGAAATTATAGCTACCCTTAGGTGCTGATTGGCTACAAGAATTGAACAAAATTTATGTAGAATTTAACCTAAATCCTGCCAAACAGCAAAGTTGTAACTTTAAATCTTATGGAATCTTAAAACATAAATTATACATTCTATTTTGTTGAACTGCAATAATAATTATATTTTAAATAATATAATTAAGATAATAATGTATTGAGTTTTTTTTTTTAGAAGACGTTAAATTTAGGTGATGTTTGGTTGCAACTTGTAATAAGTAGGATTTAACTCAAATAAGATTGTAAAAAAATTTGTAAACTCGGATTTAATAAACATAATCACATCTAACGACATAACTAAACTGAAATCTTAGTCCAATTAAGTACAATATCAATCAAACTAAGATTTCAAAGCAAAATATTCAATTAACGAGAAATATTAATTTCAAATTAATGTAATTACAAAAGTTTCTTAATTAAAAAAAAATAAATTATACTATCTTCTTCTTAATCCGAGCTTGACAATACTAGATTCATATGTAAATGATACTCATCATCTAATACTTCATTAATTGTCATCACTTCCAACATAATCATGCATAATTACTAGACACTTTACTTCAAAGTTTATGGCATGCCTCAACCCTTAATAACAAGAAGAATGTGGAAGTAAATGATGACGATGATAACTGAAACGAAAGTAGTGCTACCTTAACCACGTTGCCCAGATTCCAAGAAACACGCATACTGGCAACGAAATAAATCCAACAATGTCATTTCTCTTCTTCAATTAATACCTAGTTAAACCCTAATTTGCCCACAACGAAATTCAGAACTTTTCTTCCCGAATCAACACATTTGAAACTCCTTTTTCTGTTGTTCTTATGCACGGGGCTTATTCATTACCGACTCAGATTTTACTGCTTTTTTTTTTGCTTTTCTTGTCTCTACTTTTTCTGCAACTTAAATCTAGATGGCTTATGGGAAATCCGAGAAAAAGATAACAAAGACATGATTACATACAGGCTACCCAAAACATTGATATTCACAAATTAGTCACTCAAATAATTTCTTTGAATTACCTATGTATTTACGTTTGCCACAATCAAACTATTGATAATTTAATAAAATTGAAAAAATAAGAGTTGAAGTTTTCCATAAATTTTGAAAATTGAGTGAGAATTTGAAAAATGGACAAACGAGAGTGGTTGATTTATAAATTGAAAGTTTTGAGTGGTCTAGAAGCATTTGAAACTCTCCTTTTTGTTGTTTTTATGCACGGAGCTTCTCATTACTGACTCAGATTTCACTGCTCTTTTTTCGCTTCTCTTGTCTCTGTTTTTTCTGCAACTTAAACATGGATGGCTTCTGGGAAATCCGAGAAAAAGATAACAAAGGCATGATTACATACAGGCTACCCAAAGCATTGATATTCACAAATTAGTCGCCCAAATAATTTCTTTGAATAACCTGTGTATTTATGCTTGCCACAATCAAAATATTGATAATTTAATAAAATTGAAAAATATGAGTTGAAGTTTTACCATAAATTTTGATAATTGAGTGAGAATTTGAAAGATAGACAAAAGAGAGTGGTTGATTTATAAATTGAAACTTTTGAGTGTGGAGAGGGGACCAATTTACATCCGAACCACTCAAAACTTTCAATTTACAAATTAACCACCCCCTTTTGTCTAATTTCAAATTCTCACTCAATTATCATAATTTATTGTAAAATTTCAACCCATATTTTTCATTTTTATCAAATCATCAATAGTTTGATCATGGCAAGCGTAAATACATAGATTATTTAAAAAAATATTTGAATAGATAATTTATAAATATCAATGTTTTTGGTAGTTTGTATGTAATTGTATATTTTTTATCTTTTTTCGAGTTTCCCAAAAGTCATCCAAGTTTAAGTCGCAGAAAAAGCAAAGACAAGAGGAACGGAAGAAGAGCTGTTAAATTTGAGTCGGTAACGAGTAAGCTCCGTGCATAACAACAGCATAAAGGGGAGTTTTAGATGCGTTGATTCGAAAAGATGTTAAAGTTCGTTGTGGGCGAATCAGGTTTTAACTATGTATTATTGAAGAAGAGAAATGACATTGTTAGGTTTATTTCATCACCATTAGTGCGTGAGTTTCTTGGAATCAAGACGACGCGGCCAAGTAGCGCTGCTTTCACTTTAGCTATCATCGTCACCATTTACTTCCACCTTCTTCGTCTTGTGATTAGGGGCTAAGATATGTCTGAAACTTTGAAGTAAAGTGATTAGTAATTATGCATGATTACGTTGGAAGTAGAGACAATTAATCAAGGATTAGGTGATGGGTGGGTAATATTTACGTATGAATTTAGTATTCTCAAGCCCAAATTGTGAAAAAAGATAACAAAATTTATTTTCTCTGAATTGAGAATTTTTTGTGATTGCCTTAATTTGAAATTAATATTTCTTTTTAATTATTTTTTTTTTGTTTTGAAATCTTAGTTTTATTGACATTGTACCCATTTGGGCTTAAATGTTCAGTATTGTTATGCTATTGAGAAGATTATATTTATTCAATTTGAATTTACAATTTTTTTAAAATCTTATGAGCTAAATCCTACTTACAACCAAGCAACACCCAAATCTAACATGTCTACTAAATTTTAAAAAGTGCCTCAAAACATTATTATCTTAATCATATTCTTCAAAAATATAATCGTTATTGCACTTAAAGTATAATCTATGATTTAAGATTTCTTAGGATTTAAAGTTACATTTTTGTTCTTTGGCATGATTTAGGTTAATATCTGCTTACATTTTGCTTGAATCTTGCAAGCAAACAATGCTTGAGGGTACTCATAACTTCCCCTCCATTTTAAAATAGATAATTTAATTTGATTTACAAATTGGTTTATCACTTTTATTTTCTTATAAAAAGATAATAATTTAGCGATTCATGCTAAGTTTAATCCAACTGGGTGAGGTGAGGCATGGATAAGCACAATTTTACTCAACTGGGTGAGGCGAGTCACGGGTAAGCACGACGTTAAGGGAAACATCGCAGCGTATAGAGGAATTCAATTACCAAAGTGATTTAGATTACAGCAAAAAAATCAATGAAAATGATTTTGAGTTGTTAGGTTTTAATCGAACATTGGTATTTTCTTTATAAATAATTTCTTTTTTGGCATGTGATCCTCGCTTTGTCATCAAACATTTTGTTAAAAAAATATTTAAAGACAAGTTTAACCTTGTAAATATACTTTGGCAACATTAAATGCAATAACAAATCCATAAATTATCAAAGTATACCTCAACGTACGGAAGGGGATTTTTTTTTTTAAAGTGTTATGGGAATTGCAAGTTTAGGTTTTTAGCGATAAAAATTTTAGGCTGCTATTACTGCCAAAAAGGATGTTTTTTTTCTGATTTTACAAATAAAATGATACTTTAATTGCTTTTATCCTTCCATTAGATGCGCTATTTTTTAATAAAAAAATTATCTTATTGAATACTAGAGTGGTAGATTGATCGTTACAAAATTCTCGGCAAGCAAAATGTTGTCTTTATCATGGGAATGCACATTAAAAAATCAGTAAGTCATTGTACATGATTGCTAGTTTTGTCTAATGTGTTATTAGTTGATTCTCCATTGTAGACAATGCAATCAATGGCTGCTTCACAAATTTTTAGGAAATGACAATTCCACCCAAGAAAAAGACATAATTAGTAGTTGATTTAATTTCACCAGCTCTTAACTATTTGTGAATGAACTCTCTAAACATTTTTTTTTCTCCAAAGAAAACAATATTAAGAAGAAAGAGTTGGTTCTTCAATCTTTTGGTACCGTTGACACAAAATAAGGAACATGCAGGTATAATAAAACAAGTTTTTAAATTTATATTTGGTTAATAATTTCTTCATTTTTTTTGGTTATTTTCAATGGCTTCCTCCGATTATGTTGTGGTTATGCCTACCTGTCAGTTACTTGCTCATATTTAACTTCACAACTTTTTCCATCATGTTAAGATGAGGGTATAATCATAGTTTCTCCATACGAAGAATATTAATGTCTTGTAACCCTTTCTAAAATTCAAATTCATGAGTTTTCTCTAGAATAGTTTTATACATGATTCAGTTATCGGGCCATTTATGTACATACAATACAATTCTTATATATTTACATATCAACACCTAAACTTTCATATTAATATACATAACACTAAAATCTTTGACATCAAATCAAAAATACCACTATCATTTACTTTTAAAAAGTGAAATACACATTTTCATGCATAGGTTTTTATAACAAAATTCTTAAAGGTAAATATCAAACTTTAGTATTAATATGTACAAGGATAAGAATTGTGTAATATGTATGTAAATTTTCCTTAGTTATAATTTGTTCCCAATCTTATATATTTACTTATCTAACATCAAAACTTCAATTTTTACATACATGTCACCTTGACCATGCATAAAAATGTGTATTCCCCTTTTATAAGTTAAAATAGTGATATTTTTTTTATGTGATAGGAAAGATTTAGGTGGTTTAAATGTTAAAAAGTAAAGTTTAGATGTTAGATATGTAAATACATAGGAATTGGGTAGTATGTATATACATGCCAAAAATTTTATTAGAATATCACTGCCCTAAATTTTTCCTTTATAAAAGTCATCAAAACTTAACAAAAACATCAATAAGGAACTGTTTGGCTGCATATAGGATAAGACATAAGAACTCTCATAAATCAAATCTTAAAAAATATAGAGGATTAAAATTTAAAAAGTAATTAGCATGGCAGCTGTCAAATGAGGTTAAATCATGATAGTTAAGTGAATTGTTTCGAGATATAAGATTATTGGGGGAGATATCCTTAAATCCCATTAAATCCTGTGAATGATGTGATTAACAAAACCATGAATTACGGAGCTGAAAATTCTGTTTGGCGGAATTAAGCCAAATCTTCCTTGAATTCTGCCTAACACAGGATACCAAACAGCCCCTAAAACACAAATGATATATAACAATCATGAAAACTACCAATTAAAATATAAAGTAGCCCTTTTCGTTCACTGAATTATGGGACTAAAGAGGTGGAAATGCTTACAGTAGAAAACAAACCCTAGTGCGCCTTCCTCCTCTGGTTTTGCTTATCAGTCGCTAACCGATAGATCCAATAAACCTAACCAGAAAACATAATGCACAATTACAATATCAAAATGAGCTTTAGATCAGTGGGGATGATAAGAAGATCGGATAATGAAGGTGATCGTTACCAACGCCAATACGTGGGCAGCTATGAGAAAGACAACAAGGAGTGGAACGAGTTCCAGGATCCATGGCCGAGGAATTGGCTGGACGTCTCTCGAAACCATGCCCGCAGAGAGCTACGGAGAGAGATCGAAGTGAGGGTTTTTTAAAAATTTCTCTCGGGGAAAGAAATCTATTGTGAGGGATTTGAAAAGAAAGCGGATCCAATGTAATTAGACATCGAACACCAAAAGTTTGTTTTATTTATTCATTATCACGTTTTAATAGTTAAATTTATATTTTTATCTATAAGTAAAATATTATTTAGGTAAAAATGTAACTTTAGATGTGAGATAATAAATTCATAAAAATTAGGTGCTATGTATGCTATTTTTCTAAAAATTATATTTCTAATATTTAATAAGTAACAAATAAAAAAAAAAGACGTTTCAAAATGGCTTATTTTTCGCAAAAAACTCGTGATCGTCTCGTTATGTAGCTCGTGTTTGATTTGTTCAATAAGCAAAAGAGCCGAATACAAATAATTTTTTTTTTTGCGCTCGATATATAAATGAGCCGAAGATAAATAAAATTTTCTCTTTCTTGTTCAACAAGTTTTGACATAAATAATAAATTACAATTATTAATTAAAAGTAGAATATAAATATATTAAATTCTATTTAAATGAATATTCTAATATATTGTTCGTGAATAGCTCGTGTTCGGCTCGATAAGCAAGCGAGTCAAACACAAACAAATTTTTTGAGATTGTTATATAAACGAGTCAAACAAGAACAATAATATTTTTCAACAAATCGAGTCTGAACTCACTCAAGCTCTGTTTGTTTACACCCCTAATGGTTGCATGCATAACTAGGGTTGTCAAAATAGTTTTTTTTTTTTTTTCGCAAATATCTCGTGTTCAGCTCGTTAAGCAAACAAGTCAAACATAAATAAAATTTTTATGTTGGAAATATAAACTGGTCGAACACGAATAGTGATAATTTTTGACGAGCCACGAACAAGAGCTTAACCCAGGCTCCCCTGTGTTAGGTTCTTTTACGTTCCCTATGAACATATTCTTATGATGGCGTGCGANAACAAGTCAAACATAAATAAAATTTTTATGTTGGAAATATAAACTGGTCGAACACGAATAGTGATAATTTTTAACGAGCCACGAACAAGAGCTTAACCCAGGCTCCCCTGTGTTAGGTTCTTTTACGTTCCCTACGACCATATTCTTATGATGGCGTGCGTTAAACAACTATCCTAAAAATGGGATTAAAAATCCCTGCGAAAACACGTGGAAGACAAATAAAAAATATAACAAAATAATTACAATCATCACTATTTTATTTACACGAAAAGACGCCATGTTATTTTGCCCCTCTTAGGCTCCGTCTGGGGCCTCATTTTTCGAGCGTCGNTTTTTTATCTTTTTTCGAGTTTCCCAAAAGTCATCCAAGTTTAAGTCGCAGAAAAAGCAAAGACAAGAGAAACGGAAGAAAAGTTGTTAAATTTGAGTCGGTAACGAGTAAGCTCCGTGCATAACAATAGCATAAAGGGGAGTTTTAGATTCGTTGATTCGAAAAGATGTTAAAGTTCGTTGTGGACAAATCAGGNTTATCTTTTTTCGAGTTTCCCAAAAGTCATCCAAGTTTAAGTCGCAGAAAAAGCAAAGACAAGAGGAACGGAAGAAGAGCTGTTAAATTTGAGTCGGTAACGAGTAAGCTCCGTGCATAACAACAGCATAAAGGGGAGTTTTAGATGCGTTGATTCGAAAAGATGTTAAAGTTCGTTGTGGGCGAATCAGGTTTTAACTATGTATTATTGAAGAAGAGAAATGACATTGTTAGGTTTATTTCATCACCATTAGTGCGTGAGTTTCTTGGAATCAAGACGACGCGGCCAAGTAGCGCTGCTTTCACTTTAGCTATCATCGTCACCATTTACTTCCACCTTCTTCGTCTTGTGATTAGGGGCTAAGATATGTCTGAAACTTTGAAATAAAATGATTAGTAATTATGCATGATTACGTTTGAAGTAAAGACAATTAATCAAGGATTAGGTGATGGGTGGGTAGTATTTATATATGAATTTAGTATTCTCAAGCTCAAATTGTGAAAAAAGATAACAAAATTTATTTTCTTNTATCATCGTCACCATTTACTTCCACCTTCTTCGTCTTGTGATTAGGGGCTAAGATATGTCTGAAACTTTGAAGTAAAGTGATTAGTAATTATGCATGATTACGTTGGAAGTAGAGACAATTAATCAAGGATTAGGTGATGGGTGGGTAATATTTACGTATGAATTTAGTATTCTCAAGCCCAAATTGTGAAAAAAGATAACAAAATTTATTTTCTCTGAATTGAGAATTTTTTGTGATTGCCTTAATTTGAAATTAATATTTCTTTTTAATTATTTTTTTTTTGTTTTGAAATCTTAGTTTTATTGACATTGTACCCATTTGGGCTTAAATGTTCAGTATTGTTATGCTATTGAGANTTTCTTTGAATTGAGAATTTTTTGTGATTGCCTTAATTTGAAATTAATATTTCTTTTTAATTATTTTTTTTTGTTTTGAAATCTTAGTTTTATTGACATTGTACCCATTTGGGCTTAAAAGTTCAGTATTGTTATGCTGTTGAGGAGATTATATTTATTCAATTTGAATTTACAATTTTTTTAAAATCTTATGAGCTAAATCCTACTTACAACCAAGCAACACCCAAATCTAACATGTCTACTAAATTTTAAAAAGTGCCTCAAAACATTATTATCTTAATCATATTCTTCAAAAATATAATCGTTATTGCACTTAAAGTATAATCTATGATTTAAGATTTCTTAGGATTTAAAGTTACATTTTTGTTCTTTGGCATGATTTAGGTTAATATCTGCTTACATTTTGCTTGAATCTTGCAAGCAAACAATGCTTGAGGGTACTCATAACTTCCCCTCCATTTTAAAATAGATAATTTAATTTGATTTACAAATTGGTTTATCACTTTTATTTTCTTATAAAAAGATAATAATTTAGCGATTCATGCTAAGTTTAATCCAACTGGGTGAGGTGAGGCATGGATAAGCACAATTTTACTCAACTGGGTGAGGCGAGTCACGGGTAAGCACGACGTTAAGGGAAACATCGCAGCGTATAGAGGAATTCAATTACCAAAGTGATTTAGATTACAGCAAAAAAATCAATGAAAATGATTTTGAGTTGTTAGGTTTTAATCGAACATTGGTATTTTCTTTATAAATAATTTCTTTTTTGGCATGTGATCCTCGCTTTGTCATCAAACATTTTGTTAAAAAAATATTTAAAGACAAGTTTAACCTTGTAAATATACTTTGGCAACATTAAATGCAATAACAAATCCATAAATTATCAAAGTATACCTCAACGTACGGAAGGGGATTTTTTTTTTTAAAGTGTTATGGGAATTGCAAGTTTAGGTTTTTAGCGATAAAAATTTTAGGCTGCTATTACTGCCAAAAAGGATGTTTTTTTTCTGATTTTACAAATAAAATGATACTTTAATTGCTTTTATCCTTCCATTAGATGCGCTATTTTTTAATAAAAAAATTATCTTATTGAATACTAGAGTGGTAGATTGATCGTTACAAAATTCTAGGCAAGCAAAATGTTGTCTTTATCATGGGAATGCACATTAAAAAATCAGTAAGTCATTGTACATGATTGCTAGTTTTGTCTAATGTGTTATTAGTTGATTCTCCATTGTAGACAATGCAATCAATGGCTGCTTCACAAATTTTTAGGAAATGACAATTCCACCCAAGAAAAAGACATAATTAGTAGTTGATTTAATTTCACCAGCTCTTAACTATTTGTGAATGAACTCTCTAAACATTTTTTTTCTCCAAAGAAAACAATGTTCGGAAGAAAGAGTTGGTTCTTCAATCTTTTGGTACCGTTGACACAAAATAAGGAACATGCAGGTATAATAAAACAAGTTTTTAAATTTATATTTAGTTAATAATTTCTTCTTTTTTTTTGGTTATTTTCAATGGCTTCCTCCGATTATGTTGTGGTTATGCCTACCTGTCAATTACTTGCTCATATTTAACTTCACAACTTTTTCCATCATGTTAAGATGAGGGTATAATCATAGTTTCTCCATACGAAGAATATTAATGTCTTGTAACCCTTTCTAAAATTGAAGTTCACGAGTTTTCTCTAGAATAGTTTTATACATGATTCAGTTACNTAAGATGAGGGTATAATCATAGTTTCTCCATACGAAGAATATTAATGTCTTGTAACCCTTTCTAAAATTCAAGTTCATGAGTTTTCTCTAGAATAGTTTTATACATGATTCAGTTATCGGGCCATTATTGTACATACAATACAATTCTTATATATTTACATATCAACACCTAAACTTTCATATTGATATACATAACACTAAAATCTTTGACATCAAATCAAAAATACCACTATCATTTACTTTTAAAAAGTGAAATACACATTTTCATGCATAGGTTTTTATAACAAAATTTCTTAAAGGTAAATATCAAACTTTAGTATTAATATGTACAAGGATAAGAATTGTGTGATATGTATGTAAATTTTCCTTAGTTATAATTTGTTCCCAATCTTATATATTTACTTATCTAACATCAAAACTTCAATTTTTACATACATGTCACCTTGCCCATGCATAAAAAATGTGTATTCCCCTTTTATAAGTTAAAATAGTGATATNGTTTTTATAACAAAATTTCTTAAAGGTAAATATCAAACTTTAGTATTAATATGTACAAGGATAAGAATTGTGCGATATGTATGTAAATTTTCCCTAGTTATAATTTGTTCCCAATCTTATATATTTACATATCTAACATCGAAACTTCAATATTTACATACATGTCACCTTGCCCATGCATGAAAATGTTTATTCCCCTTTTATAAGTTAAAATAGTGATATTTTTTTTATGCGATAGGAAAGATTTAGGTGGTTTAAATGTTAAAAGGTAAAGTTTAGAAATTAGATATGTAAATACATAGGAATTGGGTGGTATGTATATACATGCCAAAAATTTTATTAGAATATCACTGCCCTAAATTTTTCCTTTATAAAAGTCATCAAAACTTAACAAAAACATCAATAAGGAACTGTTTGGCTGCATATAGGATAAGACATAAGAACTCTCATAAATCCAAACTTAAAAAATATAGAGGATTAAAATTTAAAAAGTATTTAGCATGGCAGCTGTCAAATGTGGTTAAATCATGATATATAGTTAAGTAAATTGTTTCGAGTTATATGATTATTGGGGGAGATATCCTTAAACCCCATTAAATCCTGTGAATGATGTGATTAAAAAAACCATGAATTACGGAGCTGAAAATTCTGTTTGGCGGAATTAAGCCAAATCTTCCTTAAATTCTGCCTAACACGGGATACCAAACAGCCCCTAAAACACAAATGATATATAACAATCATGAAAACTACCAATTAAAATATAAAGTAGCCCTTTTCGTTCACTGAATTATGGGACTAAAGAGGTGGAAATGCTTACAGTAGAAAACAAACCCTAGTGCGCCTTCCTCCTCTGGTTTTGCTTATCAGTCGCTAACCGATAGATCCAATAAACCTAACCAGAAAACATAATGTACAATTACAATATCAAAATGAGCTTTAGATCAGTGGGGATGAGAAGAGGATCGGATAATGAAGGTGATCGTTACCAACGCCAATACGTGGGCAGCTATGAGAAAGACAACAAGGAGTGGAACGAGATCCAGTATCCATGGCCGAGGAATTGGCTGGACGTCTCTCGAAACCATGCCCGCAGAGAGCTACGGAGAGAGATCGAAGTGAGGGTTTTTTAAAAATTTCTCTCGGGGAAAGAAATCTATCGTGAGGGATTTGAAAAGAAAGCGGATCCAAANCAGTCGCTAACCGATAGATCCAATAAACCTAACCAGAAAACATAATGTACAATTACAATATCAAAATGAGCTCTAGATCAGTGCGGATGAGAAGAAGATCGGATAATGAAGGTGATCGTTACCAGCGCCAATACGTGGGCAGCTATGAGAAAGACAACAAGGAGTGGAACGAGTTCCAGGATCCATGGCCGAGGAATTGGCTGGACGTCTCTCGAAACCATGCCCGCAGAGAGCTACGGAGAGAGATCGAAGTGAGGGTTTTTTAAAAATTCCTCTCGGGGAAAGAAATCTATGGTGAGGGATTTGAAAAGAAAGCGGATCCAATGTAATTAGACATCGAACTCCAAAAGTTTGTTTTATTTATTCATTATCACATTTTAATAGTTAAATTTATATTTTTATCTATAAGTAAAATGTTATTTGGGTAAGAATGTAACTTTAGATGTGAGATAATAAATTCATAAAAATTAGGTGCTATGTATGCTATTTTTCTAAAAATTATATTTCTAATATTTAATAATTAACAAATAAAAAAAAGAAGTTTCAAAATGGCTCATTTTTCGCAAAAACAACTCGTGTTCGGCTCTTTATGTAGCTCGTGTTAGATTTATTCGATAAGCAAAAGAGCTGAATACGAATTTTTTTTTTTTTGCACTCGATATATAAATGAACCGAATATAAACAAAATTTTCTCTTTCTTGTTCAACACGTTTTGACATAAATAATAACTTACAATTATTAATTAAAAATATAATATAAATATATTAAATTATATTTAAATGAATATTCCAATAAATTGTTCGTGAATAGCTTGTGTTCGGCTCGATAAGCAAGCGAGTCAGACACAAACAAATTTTTTTAGTTTGTTATATAAACGAGTCAAACAAGAACAATAATATTTTTTAACAAGTCGAGTCTGGACTCACTCAAGCTCTCTTTATTTACACCCCTAAAGGCTGCATGCATAACTAGGGTTGTCAAAATAGTTTTTTTTCGCAAATATCTCGTGTTCAGCTCGTTAAGCAAACAAGTTAAACACAAATAAATTTTTTTATGTTGGAAATATAAACTTATCAAACACGAAACAAGAGCCTAACCCAGGCCCCCTGTGTTAGGCTCTTTTACCTTCCCTACGACCATATTCTTATGATGGCGTGCGATAAATTATCCTAAAAATGGGACTAAAAATCCCTGCGAAAAACACGTGGAAGACAAATAAAAAATATAACTAAATAATTACAACCATCACTATTTTATTTACACGATAAGACGCCACGTTATTTTGCCCTTCAATACTTGATGGACGGCAGATCTTTATTCACATTAGAATTGTAAATTTTATTCAAATATTATATAAGAACATTTACGTACATACCACTCAATTTTACTGTATTTATATATTTAATACCTAAATTTTAATTTTNTTACATTTCGAGCTTAAAAAATTGTTTCATGTTCGGCTCGTTAGGCTTAACAAACGAGTCGAACACGAGTTACTTAACGAACCGAACACAAGCTGTTCACGAACAACGAGCCAAATTGACAGCCCTAATTATGCTTACATCTCCAATCATCTTTACTTTGAAGACTTTTCTAAAACTTCAGCAAAATAAGAGGGATTACTCTTGGTTTGATTTTGAGCTTTACTTAGGTGTGAATCAGTAGCCTAAACGTTTTTGATATAAAAGAGGAGTTATAAAAGAGGAAAGGTTTAGTTCATTCATTTCACGTCATTTTCTTTTTAAATAGGAGTTATTTAAAAACTTATGATGCATTAAGCTAAAATTTCATCCTAATTAATCCATTATTAACAATGCGTCATATTTTAATATGTTTATAAAAAGATGAGCTTAACTTTAATAAATATTTTATTGANTATCTATAAGTAAAATGTTATTTGGGTAAGAATGTAACTTTAGATGTGAGATAATAAATTCATAAAAATTAGTTGCTATGTATGCTTATTTTTCTAAAAATTATATTTCTAATACTTAATAAGTAATAAATAAATAAATAAACGTTTCAAAATAGCTAGTTTTGCACAAACAACTAGTGTTCGACTCGTTATGTAGCTCGTGTTTGATTTGTTCGATAAATAAAAGAGCTGAATATAAAACTTTTTTTTTTTTTGCGCTCGATATATAAATAAGCCGGAACATAAATAAATTTTTTTTTCTTTCTTGTTCAACAAGTTTTGACATAAATAATAAATTACAATTATTAATTAAAAGTAAAATATAAATATATTAAATTCTATTTAAATGAATATTCTAATATATAGATAAGCAAGCGAGCCAAACATAAACAAATTTTTTGAGATTGTTATATAAACAAGTCAAACAAGAACAATAATATTTTTCAACAAACCGAGTCTGGACTCACTCAAGCTCTGTTTNATATATATATATATATATATATATATATATATATATATATATATATATATATATATATATATATATGTTTTTCTCACTAATGCATGTGGCATTCTAATGACTTCATTCATATATACATATATGTTGTTAACTATCAAACTGATAATAAGTATGTTCACTACTCTCCCTCTCATAATGTCTTCTCAAAGTTAGACTTCCAATGCAATCATGATGCCTAACAACTATTCAATCATAGTCATTTAAACTCTTTATATAATGAAGAAGAAGTAGAACAAGGTCATAAAACAATCTTCATTATTGGACACAAAATAGTTTAATAAGACAAAGGGTGGACATATGAAAAAAATAATTTATAAATAGTAATATTACTTATTATCACATATATGATTATGCTTACATCTCCAATCATCTTTACTTTGAAGACTTTGCTAAAACTTCAACAAAATAAGAGGGATTACTCTTAGGTTGATTTTGAGCTTTACTTAGGTGTGAATCAGTATTCTGAACGTTTTTTATATAAAAGGGGAGTTATAAAAGAGGGAAGGTTTTATTCATTCATTTCACGTCATTTTCTTTTTAAATAGGGGTTATTTAAAGACTTATGATGCATTAAGCTAAAATTTCATCCTAATTAATACATTATTAACTATGTGTCATATTTTAATATGTTTATAATAAGATGAGCTTAACTTTATTAAATCTTTTTCTTGCTTTTATGAAATTTTATAGGTTCAAGAAATGTTTGAGTTGAAACTTTTTAAAATTAACTTTAAAATAATTTGATATCTAATTTTAATAAATTTATAGTAAAACTAAATGTCTCAATGAGATTAATGGATCAATACCAAAGTAATCCAATTTGAGTTCAAAGGAACCCAAGTCGCACACTTGAAATATAGTTAAAATTTTAGGAGATTAAGTGATTGACCAATGATTTTAAAAGCTANATAAATTTATAGTAAAACTAAATGTCTCAATGAGATTAATGGATCAATACCAAAGTAATCCAATTTGAGTTCGAAGGAACCCAAGTCGCACACTTAAAATATAGCTACAAATTTAGGAGATTAAGTGATTGACCAATGATTCTAAAATCTGGCAAACATATAATTAAATCAAACATCTAAATAAAATTAATCCAATGGGCTTAAAATAGCTCAAATTTTGACATGATCAAAGTACTCAAATATTCAAAAAATATTATTTGATCATTGTTGTGACTTAGTTGATCAATGGAATGCTTTAGAATTTTGGTGGAAATAACTAGAATGTTATTTTAAAAACTACATAAAGAGAATTGATTTGGGAGAGAGCTCAAAATTGTTGAAGAATCTCAAAACTCTACTTAAGATTTAATTTCGGAACATTGCTCAAACAGCTTTATAGAATTAACATAGATCGTCATTGTATGATCCAAAGTTAAACCTTAATTCACATAAAGGAAAAAAAATGAGAAAATTTAGATGATTGGCAAACTTATGGTCAAAATAAGTTGATCAAGTCTCCAAATAAATCTAATAAGATAAACTATGTTCTCAAAATTAAGATTATTTTTTAAAATTATTGAATGTTCTTCATAATGAAATATAGATTTTAAAAGAGACTTAAGTTTGAATCTCATTATACATCATCCTTGGAGATGGAAGGAAAGAAATAATGAAATATAACTTGATGATTTTTTTATGCACTATTAGGACATACAATCATTTTCAACCAACAATGATATATCTCCCTTGAGATGATTATCTCAACATACCATCTTTTTCTTAAGTTATTAACGTTAGGCAAACTCAACTTCATATGGGGGCAACCTTAGCTCCTTCCGAGCCTCAAAAAAGTACCACCTGAACACTTTGTGGGGATTTTGAGGATATGGAGATAATGACTGAGCATGGGATAAGCAAATCATGGATAAAGCCCTAAAAAGTCAAAGTTTAGATGGTACGTATTGAATCAATACGACTTGCAAAAGTATGTACATTATAATATAGGTCAACCCTTGAAAATTTAATCTTGTTACTATTTTTTTATGAAAGTCTAATGGGGCACTATTCTTGTATGACAACCCAACAAAGCACTATTCTTACTCTAATGCAAAATGACACAAACATCATATTTTATTGGACAAATTGTCAAAGGACATTTATTATTTGATCTATTGAGAGACTCATCCATCCTGCAGATCATTAAACGATGGACTTAGATTGGAATGGTTGGGAGAACTATAAGTATTAAAACATCTATCAACTTCTCGTTAACTATTAAAGTCTTGCCATTCATTTTTATCAGATCTACAAGCACCTCTATACTTGTTTCCTCATCAGCATTAATGTTCCCTTTATTAATATCCATAAACCTAAATGTTTTTCGAATCGAGGCACAACTCATACCACTTTTTCTATACCTCATGTAAAAATATTTTAAAAAGTATCTAGGCTACGAGCATTATTTTTCTTCACATCACCATTACAACAACCAAGGTGCCCCTATGTATGATCTAAGTGCCCCAAATGAGCTATAGTGGAGGGTGTCATTTTAAAATAAAACTATTCAAAATGACCAAAGGGAGCCCTTCAAACTCATAGAAACGACATTAGACCCGATCATGCCAATAGCAGAGACTCAAACATACCTATAGCAACGACTAATGGTCGCTTCTAATGGCGATCTTCAGAGTTTTAACTGTCCTCGGGGCCATCTTAAATTTTAGAGGAAACTATTTTGAACTAAAAACAATATTTAAAAGTATTAAATAAAAAATTTTTATAAAAAAAAAATAAATCATGTTTCACTTAATAATAAAATATTAAAGTTTAAAGCCTTTCATACCTTTTATGTTGAGTGTCTTGTACTTCTAACTATTTTGTCCTTAGCTTTTATGTTGAATGTTTTTTGCGTTTTTACTATTTTGTCCATGCTTTTTATGTCTATCAACTCTTGATGATATAAAATTGTAATAAGTTATATTTAATGCATAAGTTTATAATAATCCCAAAACATTAATTATTGCCATTATTTGTCTCTCCGAAGAAGACACGCCATCTCGAAAGAAACAGGGGCTTAATCGTAATTCTGACAAAACTTCAGGAGAAACGTGTCAATTTGCCAAGCGTTAGCGGTTTTCTTCGTCTGATTACAGTTGAATCAAAGATCCATTCCCGTCCTCTAAGTTCGTTATCTTCTTCCATTTTCTTCTCAGATTCGATCAGTTCTAGCTCTTCTCATCGATTAGATGCTTTGGTGGCTCAGAGCGGATGGGTTTGGTGGGCACCATTCTTGGAATCATTGGATTTGGCTTCGGAATTCCGATTGGTATCTTGATTGGATATTTCTTCTTCATCTTCTGCAATCCTGGTGTTGTACAGGTTCTGTGCTGTCTTTGTTTCTCGATTCCAATAATGTGAAGGAGTAGACGTTTGGCGTTTCTGGATCTTTATTTTGTGCTTTTATCGAATACAAATGTTGAGCTCCGTGGATGAAGCCAAGCTCGGTTTTGATTGTTTTATGTTTTACTGGGGNTGATTGGATATTTCTTCTTCATCTTCTGCAATCCTGGTGTTGTACAGGTTCTGTGCTGTCTTTGTTTCTCGAGTCCAATAATGTGAAGGAGTAGACGTTTGGTGTTCCTGGATCTTTATTTTGTCCTTTTATCGAATATAAATGTTGAGCTCCGTGGATGAAGCCAAGCTCGGTTTTGATGGTTTTATGTTTTAGTGGGGTTTTTTATTTGAATATGGTGGTTGGAGCTAGATGTTATTTCTTAATTTTGTTCCTCTATGCCGAATTTAGCTTTTCTTTTTTGGGATTAGGGAAAGGATTACTTTAATTGGATTAGTTCTAGTTCGAAGAGCTGAAATTTCTATAATAAGTATAGCTATTAAAATGCTTAAAGTGTTTTATAAATTTAAACGGCACCGCCGAGCTTCTCAGTCTACTATTGGCTAGGGAGTTTGCTTCTTCTTAACACGTAAATGTGTTTTCTAATGTCGCCTTTCTTTATGGATATGCGCGGTCTTTTTGTCTTGTTTTTGCTCCAATGTAACCTATTTTTTGATGTAGCAGCCTTCTTTTTCGGTTGATTTGGATGCAAAAGATAATGTTGAAATCTNTGGATTAGTTCTAGTTCGAAGAGCTGAAATTTCTATAATAAGTATAGCTATTAAAATGCTTAAAGTGTTTTAAATTTAAACGGCACCGCCGAGCTTCTCAGTTTCCTATTGGCTAGGGAGTTTGCTTCTTCTTAACACTTAAATGTGTTTTCTAATGTCGCTTTTCTTTATGGATATGCGCGGTCTTTTTGTCTTGTTTTTGCTCCAGTGTAACCTATTTTTTGATGTAGCAGCCTTCTTTTCCGGTTGATTTGGATGCAAAAGATAATGTTGAAATCTCATCTGTGAATTGGACAGGGTTTTAATTGTATATATATATTTTTTGGACAAGAATAAGAATTTTATTTTCTGTGCGGGATTTGATCATTTTGTGTATCATCATCAAATACTGATAACAAAGCTATTTAAATTTTGTCCATTTTAGCCCTTCTTGGATGATGGTTTTTCCCTTTTCTTCATTTTCAAAGCAGGAACCCATCATTAGACCTCTGACCGAGCTAGATTCGGAGAGCTTGCATGATTTCATACTTGAGATTCCAGCATGGTTGAAGAATCCTGATTATGATAGAGTAAGTTTTCTGGGTTTTTTTTTTTCTGCTGATTTGATGATTTGCCTTTCCTTTCACTTTCAGTAATCTGAGGCCTTGCGTTTACTTTTTCACGCTGTTGGTAATTTTACTGGCCTGTGAACTTTTATCTTAACTATTTTCTTGTTACAATACCTGTACTAATTCATTCATTTCTGTTAATTTGCGCAACAATATTAAAGAAAAATCATAGGAAGTGTTTTTATCTTTCTTTTTAATCAACTTTATTGTAATTCTTATGGTAGTCTTGATTTGTCTATAATGAAATTTTAGGTTTACTTGTTTGGATTTTATGAGGATTTTTTATTGATTAACCTTCATATAGATAAAAGCTGTCGGAGTATTATTTCCTTGTATAGAATCAGTTGTGGTAATTCTCTGTTTCTGGTTTTAAAATCAAATGTTGTATAACATATAAGCTAGAACTTTTGCAGTCAAGGATTCTCAAGGAAATCTCTAGAATATGAAATGTGGAATCATTAATAACTATTTTAAGAGAGATGATATGTTGCATACCAAAAAACTGTGTTGAAAGTGCATAGAAAATGTGGACATCATGTGTCTAACATACACTTAAAAGTTTTTAATAAGAAAAATGTTTTTTGCACTTCTGCCTACATTATCATAAATTGAAAAATAAAGGGAAATCTTGTCTTCTAAATTTAAATTAGTATAACACACTTTAGTTGCTTCTATTTTTTGTTTGAACACTTAAATAGTACCTCTACAATGTGGGAATAAGGACTCATACATCAGTTCTTCTCTTACGCAACATGTGCTAGTTATGCCCACAAAAGAGTTAGGATAAATGTCAAGAANATCATAGGAAGTGTTTTTATCTTTCTTTTTAATCAACTTTATTGTAATTCTTATGGTAGTCTTGATTTGTCTTTAATGAAATTTTAGGTTTACGTGTTTGGATTTTATGAGGATTTTTTATTGATTAACCTTCATATAGATAAAAGCTGTCGGAATATTATTTCCTTGTATAGAATCAGTTGTGGTAATTCTTTGTTTCTGGTTTTAAAATCAAATGTTGTATAACATATAAGCTAGAACTTTTGCAGTCAAGGATTCTCAAGGAAATCTCTAGAATATGAAATGTGGGATCATTAATAACTATTTTAAGAGATATGATATGTTGCATACCAAAAAACTGTGTTGAAAGTGCATAAAAAATGTGGACATCATGTGTCTAACATACACTTAAAATTTTTAATAGGAAAAATGTTTTTTGCAATTCTGCCTACATTATCATAAATTGAAAAATAAAGGGAAATCTTGTCTTCTAAATTTAAATTAGTATAACACACTTTAGTTGCTTCTATTTTTTGTTTGAACACTTAAATAGTACGTCTACAATGTGGGAATAAGGACGCATACATCAAGTCTTCTCTTACGCAACATGTGCTAGTTATGCTTTATTTTTTGGTGCCATAAAAGAGTTAGTATAAATGTGAAGACGATGGTGATTTCTTTGATGAAAATAACGTCACATATAAAAATTTCAGATTCTTCATTTTATGGAAGTTTGGCATTTTTGACATGAGGAAATTATTCTTATTTTACTATTTTGTTTGTTTTGCAGGTTGATTGGTTGAATAAATTCATTTTTGATATGTGGCCTTGCGTAAATAAGGTTGTCATCCTCCTCATTTATTTTATTATTTATAGAGTTCTCATCTAGCATTCTCATATTTTTATTCCTCAGCTTAGGTTGATATTTTTCTTATAATCAATCTGCTGATTCTTTATTTGCTCTGTGGATCTTAAACAGGCAATATGCAATAGAATAAGAAGCTTAACGAGGACAACATTTGACCAATACATTGGAAAGTACTTCATTGAGTCCCTTGAATTTGACAATCTTACCCTTGGAAGTTTTCCACCAACAATTCATGGTAGGCCTTCCCCCCGTCTTACGCTTTTGTAAGGAATGAATACACCTATCTTAAGTAAAGGGTCCAGTTGTGTTCTAAACATGCTGACTATAGCATGTTAAACCTTGTAAGCTTTATGATATTAGATATTTGCTTACAAATTGATATGATGTAAGAACCACAACCCCAATCTTCCAAGATTTATCCACAGTATTGGAAGGAATTAAAGTTTCTGTAGTTCAATTGATTTTGGCTATTATTAGTCTGTATATTATATGTGATCATAATATTATATTGAAACTCTGAATATAATTATTAGAGCAAACCATTTGTTTATTTAGAGGCCTCTTACGTGGAATGATTCAATTATCACACGAAGTAAAGGCAAAGAAATTAAGCATGCCAAAGGATGTTAAGATTCATGTGATTCGGTCATCACCTACACCATGGGTGAGCAGAGTGAGGAAGTAATCCAGTATTAAAAAGTCTTTTGGTGTACATGCATAAATGTAACTAGTGATTGTATTTTAATGAACCCAAATGTATATAATTTCATTATAAAGTGAAGTCTCAAATCTCCCTAACGAAACTAAACTAACAAGAAAGTCTACTACTACTTTGTAAAATCAGAAGACCAACATAGATTGATGAAAAACACAACACTCCAAAAGATCTCCTCCTCAATGCACCTTGATCGAAGATGATACTACATAATTGTTAGTCCATATATCCTGCATGAGATATCAAGAGAACAATACACCTTATGTCATTCTTGTTTCACTCGTTCATAATAAGGCCTTGATAAACCACAACAATTTCTTTTTATATTGCCATGACTTTTGGCTACTCAATGGAGCCATAAGAATAGTCCATCCAATGCATGGAGCTCTCTTTAATGCATGATCTGAGGAGGGGTTAACATACATAGGTTTGCTTTTGCATTTGCATGGAGGCTTTTTTCATGAATTGAATGTGGGACCTTTAGATTACGTAGAAGGATGCTCATTGAAGCTATATAGGCATAAATAAACTCACTTCAATTACCTCGCCATCCTTCATATGCAATTTACATTAGCCCAATTCATTTCTCAAGCTATTGTATTTAAAGATCACTAAAAATAATAAAACTTAATCAGTTTGGACGCCAATAAGAAAAAAATATAATATTTAATAAAAAATCTTGACTTAAATTTCTATGAAGAATTTAAGTGAGTGGGGCCAACAACATTATATTGGTGCAATATTTTAGTAATTCTTATCCTTTACTCAATATTTTTGCAATAAGCTTGGATCTCCTCTATATATCCTCTCTAAATTGAGCTCTTCACGTTCCTATGTCCTTAAGAGGCTGAGCATCTTACAGCCACAAAAAGGCATATGAAAATCATAAGATATTTCTGAACATGTTTTTCTTTTCAAATTGAGATGAATCCATCGATATTAAAAGTGTGATTACCTTTGAATTTTTTATACTTATAAAAATAAGCTTTTTTTTTAATACTACATGACACTTATACCATATTAAAATTGAACTCCTCTATACTAAGTGACGAGGGAATTGTCCTGCATAGGTTCCTCGCAATCCCACTTCCGCAGTTCCGCAGCTTTTGCGAGTTTCACGATACGATCTCAACAAGAGAAGTGGGTGCGGGATTCTCATTGCTGCTATAGTAGTCAGACCCCCGTGGGTCCATATTTAATATTTTTTTAAGTAAAATTAGGATATTTGAGAGGAAATTATTTATATTTTATTATTTTCTTGTTTTGACAGACTTTAGCTATTGTTTTTGTGCTTTGGAAGTTCTCTATTTTTTTATTTTTCAGAGCATTATATTCTGTTTCTTTTGCAAGTGTTGTGTTTGTATATTGCTCAAGAACATGCGGATTCCTTCTTGTCGTCTGTATCTTTTCGTTGTTCCATCGTTAGACTCGCTGTTTTCCACCTGGACAGCTGTCAAACGTCTCTTCTCCTCTTCCAAATACCGTCAACCTCCCATATTCTCATTCCCTTGCCATTTCACAACCACCTCCTTGCTAAATTCTCTTCCCAAACACCTTCTAGAAGCCCTAATATATTTTCAAATTTGATATATTGCTTTGAATTGCCTTGTTCTTGGTCTTCTATTGAGCTTATCTGAGCTGATGCATTTAATATAAATTAGTTTAAATGTTTAGTTCTTATTCTTTTTAACGAGAAAGTTCAATCTGTTCTTTAATTCCAACAGGTGTTAAAGTTGTAGAAACTCAAGAGAATGAACTACTTATTGAGCCTAGACTTCGATGGGCTGGTAATTGCAATGTCAACGTGGCTCTAAAACTGTTTTCCCTTAAATTCAATGTACAGGTAAGCCACTAAACGATATGATAAAACGGACTGTGTGTTTCTAAAAAAGAAAAAAAAGGATGATTAACATACGTACCACTCATCTCCTATGAATTTACATATCTAACACCTTACCTATGCATGAAAATGTGCATTTCACTTAAAGTTAAATTGATGGCATTTTTTTATGTGAAAAGAAATATTTTAGTGGTATTAATGTAAAAAGTAAAGTTTTAGTGTTAGATATGTAACTGCATAAGAATTGTGTGGTTTGCATGTAAATGTCCTAAAAAGGCCTAATCTTTGAACCATTTTTTGAATTTTTTATAGTTGTTGGATTTACAAATATTCTTGGCACCTCGTATTACTCTAAAGCCACTTGTTCCAAGTTTCCCATGTTTTTCAAGCATAAGTGTTTCTTTGGTGGAAAAGGTAATTATACT